>AWOL01S0027869.1:31516-62699 GCA_000715115.1 Nicotiana otophora | reverse complement strand
ATAGTATACTGTGCACATATGCCATGTTCCTCGAGGAACTTTGCAAATGGACCTAGACATTGTCCTAATTCATTATATTTTCCATAATTATCATCACTTCTATCTGACCTAATGATTTTCACCCTTTTATCTAATTGTCTTTCAACCTCATTAACAAACACCTTGAGAGTACTTGTTGCTTGAGATTTTTCTTTCAGCAAATGAATGTATCCATAACGTAAAAAATCATCGATAAAAGTGATAAAATATTGTTCTCCACTAAAAGATGAAACATCAAAGGGTCCACAAATATAGGTGTGTATAATTTCAAGAAGCTAGGTGCTTCTTATAGTACTTTTCTTACTATGCTTAGTTTGCTTTCCCTTAATGCAATCCAAACATATATTAAGATCAGTAAAATTTAGATTCGGAAGAATCTCATTCTTTACTAATCTTTCTAACCTTTCTTTGGATATATGACCCAAATGTCTATTCCACAAGTAAGAAGAACTTTCATCTAGTGAATTAAGTTTAATTCCAACATTATATTTAACAGTAAGAAGGGATTTAGAAAAACCAATATCGAGTTTCAATTTATATAAACCATCACTAAGAAAACCAGAACTATAAAAAATAGCATTCTTATATAAATTGAAACGTCCATTTTCAAACTTTAAATCAAATCCAGAAACATCATGTCTTTAAGGAGAAATCAATTCTTAGAAATTGAAGGTACATAAAGAGTCTGTAATAGATCAAGGTAACGTCTAGTCTCCATGATCAAACGATAAATCCCTATGCCTTCAATTTGAGCCTTCATACGATTTCCCACGAACAAGAAATCCTTATTTGTATTTGTAGTTTGGATCGTAAGGAATCCCTGCAACATGGTAGATATATGAGCAGTTGCACCAGAATCAAGCCACTAAGTATTATTAGGAACTTCTACTAAATTTGATTCGAAACATACAAAAGCACTAACTGTACCTTTCTTTTCGAACCAAGCTTTACGTTTCAGACAATCTTTCTGATAGTGTCCTTCTTTGTTACAGAAACGACACGTATCTGCCTTATGTTCCTTCTTAGCATCTTGTGGGGCTTTAGCAGGTGCTTTCTTCTTCTTGAACTTGTTGGCCTTCACTTTAAGTCCTTTACCAGCTCCTTGACCCATGAGGTTAATTGAATGACTCCCTTGTTTCTTAAGTCTTGACTCCTCATGAGTAAGCATACTAGACAATTCACTAATATTCTACTTATCCTTAATAGTGTTATAGTTAATTTGAAATGGTCCATACTCAGGAGGTAACGAGTTCAGAATAAACTGAACCAAGAAGGAGTCATCAAATTTCATCCCCAAGTTCTGAAGTCTTGCTGCAATGTTAATCATCTCTATGATATGATTTTGCATACTACGCGATCCATCAAACTTCATGGTCGTGAGTTCAGCCATTAGTGTACCAGTGAGAGACTTATCTGCAGATCGAAAACGTTCTTCCACAAATTTCAGTTATGGAATAATACTCTTAATGTTGTTGGCAATACCCATTCGCATAAACATAAGGCTCATCCTGTTAGAGCGTTCCCATGCTTTATGAAAAAACTTGTCATCTAAATGGCAGTGGGCTTATCATTCAGCAGAGCCAAGTCAAGATCCATTACACCTAAGTGGAACTGGACTTGTTCATGCCATTCAAAGATGTTCAATCCATTGAACACAGTAACAGATGAAGCATGCGAATGAAGAGGAATAACTGCAAAATAGATAATACATGCTCACAAATCAATATGGATTCAGCAAAACAGTTAAAGCATATCGTAATTCTCCTTTGGGTAAATACTACGACACACTATCATAATTTAAATGCCATTTAGTATTTAATAGGTAATTAAATATTTTTAACCAAATGTATATGCCATCTTTGGACAAACAATATATATTTGATTAAAGAATATTAATTTTACCTCATCATATTCACTATTCATAGAATAATTGATTCACCTTTGGATAAATCCTTAAGTTTTAGCAATAGTAAAAATTAATTTATCCACTAATTTTTTAATTATTGGCATTTCATTAATTTCATGAATAAATTATAATTTTATGTATGCATATTTTTCATGAATATACTAGTTTGACCACTTTGGTAACTAACAAACTATATAAACATAAATGCACACATAAAATAAATATCTGAAGATTTTATGCATGTGAATATTTTAAACAATCTAGTTTGATCACATTGGTGACTAACAAACTATATAACTTTAAATACATACATAAATAATCAATGGCCCTGATAATAAAATAGTAGCCTAAAGAAACAAACATAATTCATGACCACAATTATAAAACAGGGACATAATGGGATAACTTAGTAACAACGTCAATATAAATGCCTAATATTAATCCCTAGACGACACTGCAAATTCATTATCGTGAGGCGCCGCTTTTTCAATCATCAAACTTATATGCTGGTTCTTCATTATTCTTTGTATTTAACTATTCAATATGTACATAAATTAATGGTTCATCTTGGTATTAGAGGATGAGAGACATAACTCATTGAATCAAAGATTCCCTCAATTTTTAGATTACAAGGTCACGGTCTGAGACCTCCTTAACTCTTGAAACATACAAAGAAGGAAAATACTTTTACCCTTCATTTTAGAGCAATCACAGCTAGAGAACAATAAATCCTTTTTTTTTAAAAATTCAATTATAGAGCAAATTAATAAAAACAGTAAGACTCCATGAACCCTTAACAAAGAATCAATGTTGGGCGTCTAATTACTTTCATAATCACAATGTAATCAATTACATTAACACAATTACACATAATCATAAGAATCATATATGTCAAAAGTTCATATTCACCCAAACGTTACTACATTCATTCGGCCATATTCTTTCTCTCGGTATGTTTTGAAATTAATCTCTTCAATCGAAGATTATCAGTTCAAATATCCATACTCATGATACTACATGTAAGCGTAAACTTTAAATTCATATCAGGATCTTCAACATAACAATCTTAAATATAATCATTATAGAAAACATACCTGAATCTATCACGACCCAAACATCCCTCCGAACCACGTCGTGACGGCACCTAATCTCTACGACTGGGTAAGCCTAACAATTCACAGAAAATATCAATATCGAAAGAAAACAAGTTTGACTTCGAACTACAATAGATACTAAATAAATCAAAAGAACGATGCCGCTCAGTATGTACAATAACCAACTCTACTTGCACAGCCTTCCCAAAACCCGGAATGTCATGAGTCACAAGATATAAAAGTAAATATCATCTCTATACACCGAAGTCTAGCAAAAACAAATAGAGAAGAAGTGTTTGACACGGGGAAGAATAAAAGGGGACTCCGAGGTCTGCGGACGCGGTAGATATACCTTGAAGTCACCAATAGTTGCCTCGAACTCACGGATATTGCGGCTGATAACGAGCACCTGAATCTGCACATAAAACATGTGCAGAAGAGTAGTATGAGTACACCACAATCAGTACCCAGTAAGTGATGAGCCTAACCTCGGTCGAGTAGTGACGAGGTCATATCAGGCCTACTGGTATATAATAATAAAAACAGGAGAATAAGTAGTATAATAAGAGACTAAAGTTCAACAAAGAAAAGCACAGTAAAATAACATAACAGTGCACAGAATTAAGCGACAGGGGATCTCCCGAGATACTGTCTCGTAGTCACAAAAGTAAATATGCAGGGAGAACTTCCGAGGTACCGCCTCGTAGTCTCAAAGTAAATGTGCCAGGAGAACTCCCGAGGTACCGCCTCATAGTCTCAAAGTAAATATGCAGGAGAATCTTCCGGGATGCCGTTCCATAGTCCCAAAAGTAAATATACAGGGGGATCTCCCGGGATACCGTCCCGTAGTCCCAAAGTAAATACACAACGCAATCAATTACAAAAGTACAGTAAGAGAATCTACAGTCTAGACTAAGTACAAGTTGGGAAAGAAGCAGGAATTTAATAGGCATGCTGCAAAGAGTTCAATTAAGCAAATAAGGCATGTAGACATGTTATTCTAAGCTGACAGGGTAATTACGCATGCTAGTATATTCAATTAAAGGTGTAAACAGGGAATTTCTCAGTAAAAATCAGGTTTTTCAACATATAGCCCTTGTACGCACTCGTCACCTCGCGTACACGGCGCTCACATAGTAAAATCAGTACCAAATCCTAAGAGAAATTTCCCCAACACAAGGTTAGGCAAGTCACTTACCTCAAACCAAGCTCAATCAATCTGTAACAAAGCTGTTTCCACGAATATCCGGTTCTGAATGGCCCAAATCTAACCAAAATCAATTACATACCATAAATACAACTATAAGAATTACTCTAATTAATGATATCAAAGCTAAAGCAAAAAATTGGAAAATCGCCCTAAAATGCCTCCCTGGGCCCACGTCTCGAAATCAGGTAAAAGTCACAAAATATGAAGACACATTCACTCACGAGTTCACTCGTACCAAAATTTCTCAAATCTGATACCAAAATCTCGATCAAAATTCCAAAATTCAGTCTAAGAATGTTTTTCAAATTTTTCCCAATTTTCCAATCCAAATCACTAATTTAATGATGAAATTAAAGACATAATCATGGGAATTAACTAAAACTAGGTAAGAATCACTTACCCCAAATACCCACATAACAATCCCTCCAAATATCGCCAAATTCCGAGCTCTCAAGTCCAAATGGTGAAAAATGACAGAAACCCTCGATTTGAACCTTTAAATCTGCCCAGGTTCTCCCTTCTTCGCGAATGCGGAATATCCCTCGCATTCGCGAAGAGCAAATTATTCTTGCCCAAAAATTGTACATCATGAACGCGGTATCCTAGTCGCGAACGCGAAGGCCTCACAACTCAACCCTATGCGAACGTTGGACCAACATCGCGAACGCGTAGGCATAAGGGCCTGGGGACCCAGCAACCAATCCCTTCTACGCGAACGCGTAGGCTTATGATCTCAGAGCTTCGCAAACGCGAGACTGACATCGCGAGTGCGAAGCATAAATGTTACACCCCATATTTTCATACGTGAAAGTACGCCATAAGTAAATTGATATAAGATCGGAAATAAGATGTTACGTCCCGCATTTTCGTACATTGAAGTTTTGTCGTAAGTTAATCTGCGTAAGCTCGGGAATGATATTATTTTGAGGTTATAAGCATTATTCTATTTCAAACAAGGTATAAGTAAATTCATGAAGGTAAGAAGGCAAGTAAATCTAAAAAAATGAGTTTCGTCGAAGCATGGCAATTTGGAATAGAATACGGACCGAGCTATAATACCCGGTATTTATGGACAAGTGCCATACAAGGTACTACATGACTATGATAGTAAGATGTACAAGGTATATTAAAAATGAGTAGTATTTTAAGTAATTTGAGATAATTCTTAATTATGTGGGTGATAGGTTAATTATTGGATAATGGGATATTACCCAATTAATTAAGGAATTATGTTGAATAAGGATTAAAGGGCATGAGGTGGCAGCCCCCCATTCAAATTAAATGACTCGTGATATAAAATGAAAGGTGGCCATCCAAGGTGTCATACAAATGACACTTACGTAAAGACTACTAAGACATTAAAAGTTTGGCATTGTGGTCTTAACTTGGCCTTAACATAATCAACAATCTTATAATCTTCTCCATACTACAAATATTCAAAAACAGACGCGACCCCAATCCAACAAGATCTCAACAAGATTTCTTGAAACAGAAGAATTCCAACGAGATTTCTTAGCACTTTAGCAATGTGAGATTTTGCGATTCTAAAGGAGTACGGTGCAACCTTTTTCAAGAATATCATGCGAAGTTTTCTCTACACCAGGTATGTTAAGGCTATCCCTTATTTCTTTTGGCATGATCTATATGATACAAACAAAACGAGAAAATGTACAACTTCCATAAATGACTCTATTCGTAAAAATGCTACATATGCATATGTTCTTGATTCTCCATGTGTCCTATTATTTTATCATCTGTTCATGGGTCTCAAAAAATATGTAAGTTGATAAAGTTTATTTCATGATATTAATCAAAGGCATAATGGTCTTATGACACTCCAGAAGATTTTATTGACGTACTTCTCATGCATTGCATTCATTTACATTGACCCATGAACAGATGGCGTTATATACGCGTATATATGTATATATATATATGTATATGGGATATGGAAAAAAGGTTACGGCATTATATAAGCACCGCCACCTGATCAGCTGGTATACATTGATGATTTTGCCCACAGTGGTCGAGATGATATGATGGGATGCCCTCAGAGGCCTGATGATGTTATGAAACATGTACCTATGCACGAGATGACATTCATACGCATATGCATGACACTATAATTATTTCATGATTTACAGAATTATCCAGACTTACAGATTGAGTCATTTACTCTATATTTCTTCCATGTCTATTATGTACTTATTTATGTGCCTTACATACTCGGTACATTATTCGTACTGACGTCCCTTTTGCCTGGGTACGCTGCATTTCATGCCCGCAGGTCCTGATAGACAGGTCGAGAGTCCTCCAAGTAGACTATCAGCTCAGCGGAAGGTGTTGGTGCGCTCCATTTGCTCCGGAGTTGCTTATGTGGTCAGTATGATTAGGACATGTACTGATTAGTATGGCGGGGCCCTGTCCCGACGTTTATGACATTTATGTACTCTTAGAGGCTTGTAGACATATATCGTGTACGTGAAAGATTGTACGGCCTTGTCGGCCTATGTTTTGTGTCGGCCTATGTTTTGAGTTTATAAAATGATCATGTTGGCATATTAGGCCCGTATGTCACATGTATATGATGATGTAGTAAGAAAGATACGTTACGTTGGTACTCGGTTGAGTAAGGTACCGGGTGCCCGTCGCAGCCCATCGGTTTGGGTCGTGACAAAAGTGATATCAAAGCAGTTCTGTCCTAGGTAGTCTACAAGCCGTGTCTAGTAGAGTCTTGTTTATGGGTGTGTCGTGCACCATACTTATAAGCGGGAGGCTACAGGGCCTTTAGGACTGTCGCTCTTTCTTCTTACTCTAGATCGTGTGGTAGAGCTCAGTTGTAAGAACTCAATTTTCTAAACTCTATCCTATTCATAATACAACGATGCCTACATTCAGAATGACGATTGGTAATAGATATAGCTATGGAAGAGTTGAGTCAGAGGGACTCGATTTTTGCTTCATGCTTATGATGGATAAATATGAGGTATACAGCAGATCATGTTTGTACTAAGACGTGTAAGCCTCTTAATAAGGAGCCTTAAGTCAAGAATATTTATTCATCTTTATGGTGAAAGACAATGAGAGATTCAGAAGATAAATACAGGTTTCAAGGTGTAAAAGAAGCAAGATGAAGAAGGATACGAGGTACCCAGTTAATAAAGATTATCATTATTTAGGAAGGGAGATATAAGCATTTTGCGTTACCTTCAATAGTGACAGATGAATGTACAATCAGCCACACCGATCTCAGTTATGCCCTAAGGGAACTAACAGACATAGTTTAAGATAAGGACGGGTTATCAAGATCCGGCTGGGAATAGAGTAACCCAAATAGTGGATGGATTGGTAGAGTTAGTTGACATTTCCGAAGGATAGTGCAAATGTGGTAATGGATCTCCTTGTGAGACACCTCGATGGTGCACCCTAAAATAGTAAAACTAGATATGAGTACTACAAAGATAAGAACTGGAAGCCTAGAAAGGATAAATACTATCTTAGTGTAGCTCCCATCCCTGGTAGAAAGAGAATATTAGGAAATTCGAGGAGCCAATGGATGGAGCAAGAGGGGCTAAAAGCAAAAGAATATTTTGTTCAAGTTTTTAGAATAAAGTGATAGACAGAAATATTAGCAGGAAAATAAGAAGAGAGTTAATGGAGCAGCATGAGTAAAATGTGGTACATGGATGACAACGGTAGATAAAACAAAATGATAGTATTACAGAGTCTATAGTCAAGTGAAGGGAAAAACGAGAGGTGACAGGCCTTGAGACAACAAAAGAGTATAGGACATAAAGTCATATCCTCACTTCGAAAAATAAGTTCGTGACTCCAATGCAACTACCGGAAGGAAAAGTTAGACCCCAGAATAATAGAAATCAGTATGGGCTGGTGAACAAGATAAACTAAACATGAATTAGGGATTGAGTGACTTGATAATAGTCAGCATCATGAGAATTTCAGATTTGCATTCCGACGATAATAGAATGGACAACAGAAGACGATTCATGAGAAATTCAGAAAACGGTCATTCAGAAAGACGCTTCCCTAAAGCAGGCAATATGAGCAAAATTAAGCTTAAGGGATTGTATGTGCCAGTTGCACTAAGTGTCAACATTACGAGTAAGGGAATTTGTTATCCTTGGTACAGAAGGATTGCCGCAAGGCGAGTAAGGGTCATTGATGTTGTGAAACGACGTCAAAGATGAAGTGGTAAAACATCTATAGGTAGATCGTTGTAGCGCTAAATATTAATTCTTCCCCAAATAGGGGAATGTGAAGTGAGGTGGCATAAAGTCAGAATTAAGTCGTTCTAGTAATTATGGAATGGTAGAGGAAGAATGCGATAAAATGAAAAAGGGACGAGATTGCACTTATTCAAAGCCTACAGATATGCTACGATTCCAGAACATTATGAAAACACGACATCAAGGAAAGAAAGTAAGGGTCCCTGCCTAAGATGTTATTGATAGACGAGGATTCAGTGCGAGATGTAAGTTAAGACAAAGAAAATAACCCAAGAAAGATTACGCAGAATATTGATATGAGAATGGGCCAACGATTAGTCAGTAATTGATTCAGGAAGAGCCTAGTTATGGCTAAACAGGGGGTTACAAATGAGGTAGCAGATCGTGCAAGATAAATATAGTAAAACCCAATATGGTGATCTAGTCTCGCAGATATGACATCGTGATCCTTGAGAAATATTCAGATAGGAGTTGGGGTAGTTAAAGGTAACATATGAGTGTTACAGAGATAAAAGAGAGTGCCACTGGGAAGTCAGTCAAAATATCAAGTTCAGAAGCAACCCTACAAGCACAAAGGGATGGAAATAAGTAACTACGGATAATTATTGGCAAGGAAGGATGTCAAAAGGTCCATCAAGTATACAATGTAATAAGCTCACAGTTTTACAAGAGTTAGAGAATCCTCCCTAAATACTACAATGAAAGACTAGCTGAAAAAGTAAGGAAGGAAGTTTTAACCTAAGCTGGGTGACCTACGGAGGAAATGGTCTTATAACAACAGTCTCACAACAACATTGTATGCACTCCAGAAGAAAATGGCACCTACTTTGGCTAATGAACGGAAAGTAAAATAAGAAGTGATATTCAAGATCATATGATTATATGGAATTCCAATATGCATGGGTACCAAGATAAGCTAAGTATGCACGCAAAAAAGGGGGTAGAAAGACCAGGAAAAGTAATTGCTCACGTTTGAAGAAAGCTGAGATGGAACAAAAAGAATTATTCGATTCATGATCCAGAGTTAGTTACGTTATGAACGCATTTGAGAGTTTGGAGTTTTATACATGCGTCATATACAGCCGTAGAAGATTCTGGTATAAGTTAAAAGAAAGAATTGAGCCCAGGTCATTGGCGAAGGATTGAATTATTAAAGGATTGTATCATGGATATTCCTCAGCGCCCATGAAAGGCTAAACGTAATAACTAATACCATGAACCACAGATCGGGAGGTAGCTTAAGCCTACATAAAGGCTGATCAGAAGAAGGAGGAAACTAAAGAGTTATATCAACGAAGTAAATCAAGAATCTGATTATTGGACCCAGAAAATTATAGAAATCGTGATTGAGAACATTACAGGATCACTCTTAATATCAGAGGCAGAAGATCGTGAATAGTCCATGCTTCGGATAGAAGTCTAGAAGCACTGGGATTCAATATCCAAGAACGATAGCAGTGTCGTCAGTGGCGTACCTTCCAGCTTATGGTTTCTAAGTACCCAGAGATCTAGTTAAGAGAGTAAAGAAGAGTTAGAGACGATGTGATGTCTCGCTTAATGTTCCAGAATAACATAAGGGAATCAATGGTGCAAGCAAGTTGAAAGAAGGTTGTGAATAGTATAAATAGATACGTAGAGGTTGCAAGCTAAAGTATAGTAAAACGACAAGGTTTTATGATAGGAGTAAGGATGAGAAAGGGAGAGTAAGAAGGTGACGAGAATGGGTCAGTTCTCGGAATTAAGCCTATGAAAACATGAGAGCCGATGGGTTCTCTAAGTTATAGAAGGCTCAGTATAGACTGAATGAACTCAAAGAGTCTAAGACTAGTAGCATTTAGAAGAGATGGAATGCTGCCCTGGTAATGAAATGAAGGTGTAATTGTGACAGATAAAAGATAATGGTTAGGCCTTCGACTGAATAATGATTTGAAGAAAGAAAAAAGGGAGAAGGAGAAAAGATTTTGCGAACGGCACGAGATCAGAATATCCCCCATAAGGCGAATCACACCGAGATACTATGAAATATAATTACGGAAATCACTTCAAATATTCCTCGATGCAACGTAAGCCCTAGTGGCAAGGTTTTACGTAAGAAGTTTTAAATTATCAGTTGTATATTGTAGATCAATATTGAGGCAAATCATAATGGATGGACAAAAGTCACAAAGTATAAGCTGAGATTAGGTCGTCATTCTTAAGATGAACAATAATGGGGAAGCATTAAAGGACTTACATTTATACATATTGAATAAGCAACAAGAGTAAGCTGGAATTTGATAGCAGACCTCCGTAACGATAAATCGAAGTAAGCATTATGGTATAGCATGGCTTAAAGCTAATGATGCCCAGAGGGACAGCTTGACATAATTTTGTATATGTTCACGAAGTGAATCCTAGAGATTGGCTAAAAGCTGGAGGAAAGAGAAGAGAAGAGTCGCATAGGCGCACATACAAAGTTAGAGTCGTAAAGGCTGCATGATAGAAGATAGAAACAGTTACGAGATTATAAGGATTCCGACTACAAGTCGTGGTGTGAGAAAGAGGCTTAAAGGGGGGAATGCCCTGGCCTTTGGGATTCATTCATAGAACAGTCGCCTAGATGACAAGAGGAGTACTAAACTATTCGCAAGAGCTATGGGTTATGAGAATGATAAGTGCATCCGTCAACATTCGAGGACGAATGTTTCGAAGGGGGGAATGATATTACACCCCATGTTTTCATACGTGGAAGTACGCCATAAATAAATTGATATAAGATCGGAAATGAGATGTTACGTACCGTATTTTCTTACATTGAAGTTTTGTCATAAGTTAATCAACGTAAGCTCGGGAATGAAATTATTTTGAAGTTATAAGCATTATGTTATTTCAAACAAGAGATAAGTAAATTCGTGAAGGTGAGAGGGTAAGCAAATCAAAGAAAATGAGTTTCGTCGAAGCTTGGAAATTTGGGATAAAATACGGACCGAGCTATAATACCTGGTATTTATAGACTAGTGCCATACAAGGTACTACATGACCATGATAGTAAGATGTACAAGGTATATTAAAAATGAGTAGTATTTTAAGTAATTTGAGATAATTCTTAATTATGTGGGTGATTGGTTAATTATTGGATAATGGAATATTATCCAATTAATTAAGGAATAATGTTGGATAAGGATTAAAGGACATGAGGTGGCAGCCCCCATTCAAATTAAATGACTCGTGATATAAAATGAAAGGTGGCCATCCAAGGTGTCATACAAATGACACTTACGTAAAGACTACTAAGACATTAAAAGTTTGGCATTGTGCTCTTCACTTGGCCTTAACATAATCAACAATCTTATAATCTTCTCCATACTACAAATATTCAAAAATAGACGTGACCCCAATCCAACAAGATCTCAACAAGATTTCTTGAAACAGAAGAATTCCAACGAGATTTCTTAGCACTTTAGCAATGTGAGATTTTGCGATTCTAAAGGAGTACGGTGCATCCTTTTTCAAGAATATCATACGGATTTTTCCCTACTCCAAGTATGTTAAGGCTATCCCTTATTTCTTTTGGCATGATCTATATGATATAAACGAAACGAGAAAATGTACAACTTCCATAAATGACTCTATTCGTAAAATTGCTAGAGATGCATATGTTCTTGATTCTCCATGTGTCCTATTATTTTATTATCTGTTCATGGGTCTCAGAAAATACGTAAGTTGATAAAGTTTATTTCATGATATTAATCAAAGGCATAATGGTCTTATGTCACTCCGGAAGATTTTATTGACGTACTTCTCATGCATTGCATTCATTTACACTGACCCATGACTAGATGGCGTTATATACGCATATATATGTATACATATATGTATATGGGATATGGAAAAAAGGTTACAACGTTATATACGCACCACCACCCGATCAGTTGGTATACGTTGATAATTTTGCCCACAGTGGCCGAGATGATATGATGGGATGCCCTCAGAGGCCTGATGATGTTATGAAACATGTACCTATGAACGACATGACATTCATACGCATATGCATGACACTATTATTATTTCATGATTTACAGAGTTATCCAGACTTACAGGTTGAGTCATTTACTCTATATTTCTTCCATGTCTATTATGTACTTATTTATGTGCCTTACATACTCGGTACATTATTCGTACTAACGTCCCTTTTGCCTGGGGACGTTGCGTTTCATGCCCGCAGGTCCTGATAGACAGGTCGAGAGTCCTCCAAGTAGGCTATCAGCTCAGTGGAAGGTGTTGGTGCGCTCCATTTGCTCCGTAATTGCTTATGTAGTCAGTATGATTAGGACATATATTATTAGTATGGCGTGGCCCTGTCCCGGCCTTTATGATATTTATGTACTCTTAGAGGCTTGTAGGCATATGTCGTGTACGTGAAAGATTGTACGGCCTTGTCGGCCTATGTTTTAAGTTTATGAAATGATCATATTGGCCTATTAGGCCCGTATGTCACATGTATATGATGATGTAATAAGAAAGATACGTTACGTTGGTACTCGGTTGAGTAAGGTACTGGGTACCCGTCGCGGCCCATCGATTTGGATCTTGACAATAAAATTCCTACCTGCCCGAGATCCTCTTCGCGATCGCGGAACACCCTTCGCGAACGCGAAGAAGGAAACCAGCAACTGAAGAACACCAGAATCTGCTATCTCCCAAAGGCCAAAATGATCAGTTAACCACCCGAAACTCACTCGAGGCCCTCGGGACCTCAAACCAAACCTACCAACAAGTCCTAAAATATCACATGTTCGATTCAAACTTAAAGAACTTGAAACTTTCAAATTCGACAACCGATGCCGAAACCTATCAAACCACGTCCGATTGACCCCATATTTTACACACATGTCATATTCAACCCTACGGACCTATTCCAACTTCCGGAATTGGAATCCTACCCCGGTATCAAAAAGTCCACTACCGGTCAAAATCTCCAAAACTTCGACTTTCGCCATTTCAAGCCTAAATGAGCTACATACCTTCAAAACACAATCCGGACACGCCCCTAAGTCCAAAATCACCTAACGGAGCTAACGGAACCGATGGAACTCTATTCTGGAGTCGTCTTCACACAGTTCCGACTACTGTCCAAATACTAAGGCTTAAGCTTCCGTTTAGGGACTAAGTGTCCCAAAATACTCCAAAAACCAAAACGAAACCTCCCGGCAAGTCACAATAGCATAAAAGCATATGGGGGAAGCAGTTAATATGGGATCGGGGCTATAACTCTCAAGACGACCGGGCGGATCGTTACAGAATCATAAGCCCTTATCATGATACGGAAGCGTTAATGGGAATTGATTTCTCGCCCCTTGCCCTAACTTTCGTTACCGCCGCCTTTAGTGATGGACAGGAAGAATAGAATAGGTGGTGACCCTAATGGGTGGGGAGAGGACCAATTTATATAGGTTCTCATTTAATCTGGTACGTCCATCAAGTAACCGATCAGACGGATAAGATTTGTTTATTAAATAAATATTAATTATGGGCCTTAAACCTATTGGCCAAACACATGTAGGAAAACTTACATTTTAATCTCGGGCTTTTCGGGTTTTTTCGGATTTTTTTCTATAAAGTCTTCATAGCACAAAACGTAAACTTTATGCTCCAAATATTTCTTTAATCCTAGTAAGACAGAACTATATAAGGTGTTTTTCAATAAAATGACATAAATATGAAATGAGTCATGACACTATACTAAAATATTCAACAATAAAGATAATAATTTATGACATTGTTCTATAAAATAAATATTATTAATAAGCCATAATGAAAAAAAATATAATTTAAAATTATGACTAATAAGTACTATTATTTACATGACTAACCACTAAAAGAAAAATAATTATACATTTTATCTAAACCATGGAAAAACTAAAAATTAGATATCCAACACTATTGTCATTCATAGTACAATTGAATTGAATGTCTTTTATTAGCATTAGTTTTGATTTGATTTTAGTTTAGGATTTATTTGAGTTACTAATATTTATGAACTATAAAACTTATTGCAGCATCCAAAAATTTTAAGCCCAAGCTTGAAATAATACGTTAAAAGATAAAACTATAAAAAAGCTTAAGAAATATTTATAAACTACACTACCATAAATATATTTATGTATTAAATATATTTAAAATTTCTGTACATATAATGTCGGGTTGGTTTCGATTTGACTTTTTTTTAGTTAAAATCATACCAAACCAAATATGGTCGTGTTGTTTTTTCCAACACCAAACCAAATCATAGTCGGATCGATAGTTGGGTCAACACCGTCGTAAGCTTTTTCCACCTAGTTGGTGGTGCATACATTAAAAATTATCAATAAATATGCTGAAATTTTAAACAAAAGCCTTAATTTATTTTGGTTAATTATTACTTTCCTTTAATATTAGATTTCATTTTCTGAATGCAATTAGTCGCGTAGCAAACACTAATACTTTCTACTATTTCTTCACTTCTATAACAAGAAAAAGAATACGTAGATAAATAATATAATATATTGACCCAAAACCCAGTGATGTCGTGAATACATATAGGAAAATCAAATATAAGTAGAGTTGATCTCTTAACGTAAAACTCACAACGTCCGTATAATTTCTAAATATTTTGATAGTGTATACGGGTAAAATCGAGCTTGTAGTATATCCTAACATCCGACATGATCGGTCGGGCTCGAAACATGGCAATAAAGGACTGAAGATCGGCCCTAAGCCCCACCAGGTTAGCAACCGGGACCAAACACCTTCCTTCGGTAACACCTAGGCCGTGACTTCGGAATCGGTTCTGGTTCAAACGACCTCGAAGAAACATTGTTAGCATAACAGAAGACCAAAATATCCGTGACCGGTCATATATTACGGCAGGAATCTCGACACGTATCAATAAGGAACCGGCAATCAGCAAATCAAAAGATATTTTTACAAATCAAAAGATATTTTTACCTTTTATAGAGTTGTAACTAATGTAGGACTCCCCTACTATATAAAGGAGGTCTCATTATTTATAAAACACATTGTAACACGCATTCCAAACCAATACATTATTATTCTCTTTAATCTCTTATTCTTCTATGTCTTGATAACGATCAAAGTACGTCCGACTCAAGGGTGATTAACCTTCCAAGGCTGAGACTTTTTAATTCATGTGGTTTGCATTTGCTTTATCATTATTTATTCCAATTGCAATTTAATTTATCGTTTTGTGTCAAGTTAATCCACGTATCCTTAAAACCACTTACAAATTCAATTGTTATCCGATTTTGAGGGTAAACAGTTTGGCGCCCACCGTAGGGCTAAGGCTAATAGTGGTTATTTGATACAAATCTCCGTAACACACACTATTTTACACTTGTTCTTTGAAGTGTCTATGATTTCAGGTTAAAACTCAAAATGTCGAACTCTCAATCAGTACCCCTACATGTTGACAATGAGTCTTGTCATCACGGTGAAAACAACAGCGCCAGGTGACGAGGTACCGCTTGTTGATCCCATCGAAATTCTGGTCGCAGACCCAATTGACGCTAATTCACATGTGGCTATCAACACAAACCTGCCTATCGAGCCCGGGAATAGCGTCTGTGGTAGAACCCGATCGGCAGCTCAAAATACACAAAATATTGAAGGAGACGGGATAAGTCTACGGGCAATCTTCGAAATGTTGCAGGCTCAACAGGCGGCGATAGCTCAGTTACAGAACCAAAGCCGCGCACCGAGCAGAATTGAACTCGATCCGTCCTGGGAAGTCACCCACAGGGATGAACCGGTCGTAAAAAGGTCGAATGAAAATGAATCAGGGACTAACCCCGATATTATAAAGATGCTCGAGGAACTTACCAGACGGGTAGAATCAAGGAAGAAGAAAATCGAAGCTAATGACAAAAAGGTGAAAACCTACAATTCCAGGGTCGACCAAATCCCAGGAGCACCACCGATATTGAAAGGCCTGGATTCCAAGAAGTTCATGCTAAAACCTTTTTCTACGAGCGCGGCCCCAAAGCCAATCCCTAAGAAGTTCGGCATGTCCGATATTCCTAAGTACAACGGAACGACCGATCCAAAGGAGCATGTAACCTCCTACACATGTGCCATCAAAAGGAATGACTTGGAGGATGATGAGATCGAGTTTGTCTTGTTGAAGAAGTTCGTAGAGACCCTGTCAAAAGGAGCTATGATATGGTACCACAACTGACCTCCTAATTCTATTGATTCATTTGTCATACTTGCAGATTCCTTCATAAAAGCACGTGCCGGAGCTATCAAGGTCGAGACCAGGAAATAAGACATCTTCAAAGTAAAACAGAGGGATAATCAAATGCTCAAAAAGTTCGTGTCCCGATTTCAAATGGAGAGAATGGACTTACCCCCGGTTGCGGACGATTGGGCCGTTCAAGCTTTCACCCAGGGACTCAATGTTTGAAGCTCGGTGGCTTCACAACAGTTGAAATAAAACCTGATAGAATATCCAGCCGTTACTTGGGCCGACGTGTATAACCCGTATCAATCAAAAATCAGAGTCGAAGATGATCAACTTGGGGCCCCTTCGGGCTCCATCTATCTCGTTAGAGCCGTCGATAGAGCCAAGAGAGACATTGATTATGAACCGAGACCAAGCATGGATCATTATCAACTGTACAATGGGGATCGAAGAGGTAACAGATCCGGGAGAAATCCCATAAGAAGTGAAAGTAGAAGTGATCGAGGTCAAAGTAACCGGGGACTCATGGGAAAGAATGGTTTCGACAGGCCTATCGGGCCTAAGGAAGCACTGAGGTTATCGAAATACAACTTTAACGTCGATGATGCCGCCATTGTATCAGCTATTGAACACATCAAGGACACCAAATGGCCTCGACCTCTAAAATACGATCCAACCCAAAGGGATACTAACGAGATGTGTAAATATCACAGCACTCATGGCCACAGAACGGAGGATTGCCGACAGTTAAGAGAGGAAGTATCCCGAGTATTCAACAACAGGCAACTTCGAGAACTCCTGAGTGACCGAGCCAAGAACCATTTTAGGAATAGGGATTCTAACAAACAGACTGAATAAGAAGAACCTCAACACACCATTAACCTGTCATCGATGGGGTCAATGTCTCTCTGGGGCCGATGGTGAAGCGCACCAAAGTATCCATCACAAGGGAAAAAAGGACTAGAGATTACATACCGGAAGGAACCTTGTCTTTTAACAATGAGGACGCGGATAGGATCGTGCCACCCCACAATGATGCACTGGTAATATCTGTACTCATAAGTAAATCTCGAGTTAAGCGTGTGTTAATTGACCCAGGTAGCTCGGCTAACATCATCTGATCGAGGGTCGTGGAGCAGCTCGGTCTACAAGATCAAATCGTGCCTGCAGTCCGGGTTCTAAATGGATTCAGCATGGCATGTGAAACCACTAAGGGGGAGATAACGTTACCGGTGAATAACGCCGGAATACAAGAAACTAAGTTTTATGTAATCGAAGGAGACATGAGGTACAACGCTTTGTTAGGGAGGCCATGGATCCACAACATGAGGGCAGTGCCCTAGACTCTGTAGCAAGTGTTAAAATTCCCAACATCAGGTGGGATTAAATCAATCTATGGAGAACAGTACCGCAAGGAGATGTTTGCGGTCGAAAAGGAGATCCTAATATCCGTACTTGCAATGACAAAGGGGCCGAGTTCGGTCACAAAGCAAGAAGCTAAATAGCAATTACTGACACCAGCACCGACCTAACCGGAGAAACAGGGGACTGATGAAGACGATGATTACAGGGTTCCCAATTCTTTTATAGCCCTCGATGATTCCGACGCCACTAAATCGACGGTCGAGGAGCTGGAACAGGTCATATTGATCGAGCATCTACCCGACCAGAAGATATACCTGGGCACGGGGTTAAGTCCCGAGCTCAGGAAAAAACTCATTCTGTTTCTTATAGCTAAAATAGACTATTTCGTTTGGTCCCACCTTGATATGCCAAGGATCCCGTTGGAAATAACCACTCACAAGCTAGGCCTAGACCCGAAGTTCTATCCGGTTAAGCAGAAGAGGAGGCTTCAGTCCGACGTCAAACATGCTTTCATCAAGGACAAGGTATCTAAACTCCTTAAAATATGGTCCATTTGGGAGGTTAAATACTCTGATTGGTTAGCGAACGTAGTGGTAGTCCCTAAAAAAGGAATAAATTAAGAATGTGTGTAGACTATAAAGATTTGAATAAGGCATGTCCCAAGGACTCCTTCTCCTTGCCCAACATCGATCGCATGACCGGTGCCACTGCTAGCCACGAGATCCTCAGTTTTATCGATGCTTACTCCGGGTACAACCAAATACGGATGAACTCGGGTGATCTGGAAAAAACATCTTTCATCACTAAATATAGCACATACTGCTATAACGTGATGCCATTCGGATTAAAAACGCCGGGGCCACTTATCAACTCCTAGTAAATCGGATGTTCGAGGAACAAATAGGAAAATCAATGGAGGTTTACATTGACGATATGTTGGTTAAGTCCCTGCGAGCAGAGGACCATTTACAACATTTGCGAGAAACCTTCAACATATTGAAGAAATACAATATGAGGCTGAACCCGGAGAAATGTGCGTTTAGAGTTGGGTCAGGTAAATTCCTCTAATTCATGGTATCCAGCTGGGGAATCGAGATCAACCCTAACAAGATCAAAGCCATCTAATATATCACGGTTGTGTACAATGTGAAGGCCGTGCAAAGATTAATTGGGCGCATAGCCGCCCTGGGGCGATTCATCTCGAGGTCCTCCAATAAGAGCCACCGATTCTTCTCAATATTAAAGAAGAAGAAGAATACCTACTCATGGACCCCGGAGTTCCAACGGGCCTTGGAGGAACTCAAGCGATATCTATCGAGCCCACTGCTACTTCACATGCCGAAGACAGACAAACAACTATACATGTACTTGGTAGTATCAGAGATAGCGGTAAGTGGATTCCTCATCCGGGAAGAGCAAGGTACGCAATTTCCAATTTACTATGTTAGCAGGACTCTAGGTGAGGCCGAAGCTAGGTACCCTCACCTAGAAAAATTGGCTCTCGCTTTGCTAAGCGCCTCTAGGAAGCTGAAACCATATTTTCAAGGTCATCACATATGTGTTGTGACTACTTACCCATTGCCAAATATAATGCATAAACCCGAGCGCTCGGGATGATTGGCCAAATGAGCTGTGGAGATCAGCGGGTACGATATTGAATATCAACCCTGGACCACCAAAAATCTCAAATATTAGCGGACTTCGTGGACGACTTTACGCCAGTCCTAATACCCGAGGTCGAAAGAGAGTTGTTGGTGAACTCAGGGACATCTTCGGGGATCTGGACCCTCTTTACAAATGGCACCTCGAACGCAAAAGGGTCCGAACTTGGCATCGTGTTGAATCCACCAATAGGCAATGTAGTTAGATAATCTATTAGGACTGTGAAATTGACTAACAACGAGGCCGAATATGAGGCCATGATTGCAGGTCTCAAACTAGCCAGAAGCTTGGGGGCAGAGGTGATTGAAGCCAAGTGCGACTCCCTATTTGGGATCAAAATAGTGAGGCCGATACCCTTGCTAACTTAGGATCATTAGTAAAGGATGACGAGTTCAACTCGGGGTCAGTCGTACAACTTCTGAGATCGGTAGCTGATAAGTGAGAATTTTGACTACTTATTAGCGCCTTTTAGCTTTTGTTTTAGTCCAAAAGCGTTTAATTGTGTTCCCGAAAACTAATGAAATGTGCTTAATTGCAGGAATATTATAAGATGAACTCAAGAGATAAAATCCAACTCAATAAGGAGTAATCTGAACTCAAGGACATAAAAGGCACAGAAGCTCAGAAGTGCGGACCGTAGAATATCATCTGCGGCCGTAGGTTATGAAGGAAAAGCCATCAGCGTTTGGTGAAAAGTGCGGTCCGCACATGAATTGTGCGGCCGGAAAAGCTAAGCCAGACCAAAGTTTAGAGAAGGTGCATTCCAAGTCCCCCAGAAGTGCGGACCGCACAATAATTGTGCAGCCGCAGAAGAAGAGTAATGCGGCCGCACATGTAAAAGTGCGGACCGCAGAAGAGCAAGGTCGCCCGCACATGTACAAGTGCGGACCGCAAAAAGAGTGCATTGTGGCCGCAGACTTTCAATCCTGACAAATTGAAGAAAAGTGCGGACCGCACATGGAATTGTGTGGCCGCAGAACCTCCAGAAGGGCATTTTTGTCCGAAATTTCCAGCCATGTATAAATAGACGAGTTTCACATTTTAGGTCAACGTTTGACATCAGCTGCTACAATAGTTGTTTCCTTTTACTCTTTTTAGTAGTTTTTCATATTTTGAACTATTTTAACTTAGATTTTATCACTTTGATCTTGCAATATGAGTTTAATTATCATTTCTTCTTCTATTTCTTCAATTTCAAGCATGAGTAGCTAGATTTTTACTAGGGTTGTGTTCCAACCCTAGTGTGTAAAATTAATGGATGTTTGATTTAATGCTTGTTTATGGTTGGATGTTTATTATTTAGCCATGTTCTTGCTTTTATTTGTGAAATTAATGGTTGCAAACATTAGTTCAACCTAGTCTAGGAAACCTTGGCTAACAAGAAATTAGGTAAATCAAGAGATTGATAATCCCAATTAAAGGGTTCAACCTACAGATAGTAATAACCCGACTTGAGCTTTTATCAACCGTTTTGTTCAATCCCCATATGGACTTGAGAAAGCCAAATGGGCAAAATCACTCTTTGACCGAGAGGTATTGAGTGGGTAATTGAGTGTTGATAGCTATAATACACCCCGATCAATAAAACAAGCATTAAGGTTTATATTCCATTAGGCAAACACCTAGGTGAAGGTTACAGCCCTAGGCCTTTTACAACATTTGAAAAAAAACAAAAACAATCTCTTAGTTTTATTTCCCAACTTGCAATTGTAGTTTTAAATTAGACTTTAAAACAATCCCATTTTGTGTAAGAGTAAACTTAAATATTCAAACTCTCACGCTACGATATATACGACTAACTCTCATCTATAGCTCCCTGCGAAATTCGACCCCGACTCTTGTTGGGTATTATTATTGCATCGACCATTTTCATAACCTTGAATTGAGGTGTGAAATTGGACGAGATAAATTTTTGGCATCATTGCGGGGGAGCTAAAAACGGTGTTAGCTATATATTTAGGTGTGTTTTTGGGAATATCATCTTTTCCTTCCGTGTTACTAACGTATTGAGAAATGGTAGGTACAATCTTGGCAAACAATAAGCTTGGAAACTTACCTTTGGGGGATGTGGATGTTGAGGATGATCAAATGGATGAGGTCCCTCTTGAACCTCAAGCCAATAGACGAGGTTGACCGCCTCATGAAAATGTGCCTGTTCCACCCCCACCTCCACCACGAGCGGCTCCACACCGGGTGTTGCCGAATGATGGGTATGCAAGTGTTATAGTCCCTCCCTGTATTAGGGCAAGAAACTTCCAAATAACCAACGTGATGCTCACTTTGCTCGAGCAACGAGGGTTCCTCACCGGTGCACCAGGTCAAAATGCATATAAACACTTGAAGGGGTTCGTAGATATGTGTTGGGAGAGTAAACAAACAAATGTCTCTGAGGATGCTTTGAGTCTAAGGCTTTTTCCCTTCTCTCTACGGGGGAAATCTTTAGATTGGTTGGAACGTTGCCAAATTATTCCATTCATACGTGGGATGAATTAGCGGAGAAATTTATTTCTAAGTACTGCTCTCCCGGGCACATGGCTATTCTTCGGGATAAAATTCTAGCATTCAAACAAGAGCCCAATGAACCACTACACGAGATATGGGAAAGGTATAGAACAATGGTGAAAGAATGTCCCAACAATGATATGACGGAGAACATGATTCAACAAACTTTCTATCGGGGGATCAATACAACCAATCAATATGTAGTGAATCAACTTGCCGGTGGGAACTTCATGACTACGCCTTATACGGAGGCATGTGATATCTTGGATGAGATGGCGGATACTTCATCGGCGTGGCAATCTCGAGCTAATGTTCCACAAGGTGACCCCAATATGATTCACCTTCACAAAGAGTTGCATGATCATGGACAAGCCATAGCCGAGTTGACAACCACCATGAACCAATTGGCAAAGGCTCAACTTCAATAAGTGCAACACCCGAGGCAAGTCAATGCAAAGCAGGGAGTAGGAATGATAGTGAACAAGCGAAAAACAAAAAGTCCACAACTGCAACAAAGAGTGGACAATTTTGTGCAAAATGATAGTGGATTTGATCAAGATGAATCTTACAATGACCAAGAAGAGGAGGTCCAATATGTGAACAACTTTCAAGGATAAAGAAACAACTACCAAGGCCCTATCTAACAACAATGGATACCTAAAAATAATCAATGCAATTAGAATTCTCACAACCAAGGTAATTGGAGTGGTGGAAACAATCAAAGCAACTGGAATAACAACAACAGTCAAGGCAGTTGGAGTGGAAGAAATAATCAAGGAAATTGCCGTAACAACAATAACCAAGACAACGGGGGAGGCAACAATCAAGGCAGGTGGAATAACAATCAAGGAAATCGGGGGTCAGGTTTTCAAAGGCCCCCGATGTATCAACAACCAAGCAACCCACCTCCTTATCCTTCCCATGGTCCTAGTTCTTCCAACAATGAAATGGGCCGTATTGAGAACATGTTCAAGCAAATTAAGGAGAAGAACGCCGATTCCGATTCTCAACTTGCTTCACACAACACCTCGATCCGTAACTTGGTAGTGCAAATGGGACAAATCTCTCAAGCTTTAAATTCTCATACTAAGAGGGCACTATCAAGTGACATGGTGGTGAACCTAAAGGGTGGGAACAACACGGGGTATGCCATGGCCGTTACTACAAGAAGTTGAAGAGGTGGGAATGCACCCACTTCAAGTCAAAGGCAACTTGTGGATGATGAGCAAGTGGTAGAAGAAGAGGATATCCCGAACAATGTGTTGCAAGCAAATGATGAAGTGTGGATTGCTATTGATGACACTATGGAAGAGACTCAAGAGGAAGTAAACTCATCTAGGGATCATGTTATTGACATACCGAAACCAGTAGTGCAAAAGGCTAAGGCATCATTGCCTAAGCCGCCTCCTCCATATCTTCAAAGGCTCGCCAAGACAAATGGCAAAATCAATTCAAAAAGTTCATTGATATGATGAAAAGTCTCTCAATAAATGTGCCATTAGTTGAAGTCTTGGAGAAAATGCCCGGTTATGCAATGTTTATGAAGGACCTGCTGACAAACAAACGGCCGATGAATTTCGAAATTATCAAAGTCACTCCTCAAGTGAGTGCAATTGTGCATTTGATGGCTCCTAAATTGGAAGATTCCGACACTTTCACAATCCTTTGTACCATTGGAAGTGCCAAGTTTGCTAAAGCTCTTTGTGATCTTGGGGCGAGTATAAATTTGATGCCCTAATCGTTTTTCAAGACCTTGGGAATTGGGCAACTAAGACCCACATCTACGAGATTACAAATGGCCGATCGTACAATGAAGAGACTGTTGGGGTGATTGAAGATGTATTGATTCGTGTTGATATGTTTATTCTCCCGACGGATTTTGTTATTCTTGATTGTGAAGTGGACTATGAGGTGCCGATTAATCTAGATAGACCTTTCCTTGCTACGGGGAATGCTCTTGTTGATGTGGAATCTAGAGAACTCACTTTTCGGGTAGGTGATGAAAAGGTGGTGTTCCACGTGTGCAAATCTATGCGGC
Source organism: Nicotiana otophora (assembly GCA_000715115.1). Classification (NCBI taxonomy): domain Eukaryota; kingdom Viridiplantae; phylum Streptophyta; class Magnoliopsida; order Solanales; family Solanaceae; genus Nicotiana; species Nicotiana otophora. The sequence goes on along the minus strand of AWOL01S0027869.1, from coordinate 38,418 downwards.
AACCAAATTGCAATGAAGTGTGTTCTTTCGTGGACTTGGTGACCGGTGTGATTATTGATGATACAAGTGCCACGGTTAATGTGGGCGATATGTTGGAGGCCGTCTTGCTCAACTTTGACGATGACGAGATGGATGGCTTCATGGAATGTGTGAATTCTTTGCAAGGAATGAGGTCGTACAACTATGCACCCCGAAAACATTTTTTGGATCTTGAGAATAGGAAAATTCCTCCTACAAAGCCGTCAATTGAAGAGCCTCCTACCTTGGAGTTGAAGCCATTGCCTCCACATCTTAGGTATGAATTTCTTGGCTCTTGTTCTACTTTACCGGTTATTCTTTCTTCTTGTTTGACTAACGTGCAGGTGGAATCTACATTGGCGGTGCTCCACAAGAGGAAGAAGGGTATTGGGTGGACTTTGGCGGATATTCGGGTAATAAGCCCCGCATTTTGCATGCACAATATTAACTTGGAGGAATATTTCAAACCATTCATTGAACATCAAAGGAGACTAACTAAATCCATGCAAGATGTGGTCAAAAAGGAGATCATCAAGTGGTTAGATAGAGGGGTTGTCTACCCCATTTCCGACAGTTCGTGGACTCTCCGGTGCAATGTGTCCCTAAGAAAGGGGGCATAACAGTGGTCATCAATGACAAGAACGAGTTGATTCCTACAAGAATGGTGACCGGGTGGAGAGTGTGTATGGACTATCGGAAGCTAAACAAAGTCAGAAGGAAAGACCATTTTCCACTTCCCTTCCTTAACCAAATGCTTGATAGGTTGGCCGGTCGTGCTTTCTATTGCTTTCTAGATGGATATTCGAGCTACAACCAAATCCTTATTGCCCCGAAAGATCAAGAGAAAATAATTTTCACTTGTCCCTATAGCACTTTCGCTTTCAAGCGGATGCCATTTGGCTTATGCAATGCACCGACGACTTGTCAACGGTGTATGATGGCGATCTTTACGAATATGGTAGAAGACTACCTTGAAGTCTTCATGGATGATTTCTCAGTAGTCAGGGATTCCTTTGATGATTGCTTGGCAAATTTGGATAGAGTATTGGCAAGGTGTGAAGAAACGAACTTGGTGCTAAATTGAAAAAAATACCATTTTATGGTAGAGGAAGGCATTGTCTTTGGCCACAGGATTTCAAAGAATGGTATAGAGGTCTACAAGGCAAAGATAGAGGTGATTTCTAAACTTCCACCTCCAACCTCTATGAAAGGCGTGAGAAGTTTCTTGGGTCACGTGGGGTTCTACCAGAGCTTCATAAAGGATTTTTCTAAAGTGGTGAACCCATTGTGCAAACTCTTAGAGAAGGATGCTAAATTTCACATCAATGATGATTGCATGAGAGCCTTTGAATTGCGAAAGTTCAAGTTGACAACCACTCCCATTATCATCGCTCCTAATTGGAGTCTTCCTTTTTAGCTCATGTGTGATGCTAGTGATGTAGCGGTTGGAGCAATTTTCGGGCAATATATCAACAATATTTTTCATCCGGTCTACTATGTTAGTAAGACCATGAATGATGTCTAAGTCAATTACACCGTTACAGAGAAAGAGCTCATTCCCATTTTGTTTGCAATTGAGAAGTTATGCCCATACTTGATGGGTGCAAAGGTTATTGTTCACACAGATCATGTGACACTTCACTATCTTATGAGCAAGAAAGATTCAAAAGCTAGGTTGATGAGATGGGTGTTATTGTTGCAAGAGTTTGATATTGACATCAAGATCTAAAAGGGAGTGAAAATCAAGTGGCGGACCACTTGTCTCGTTTGGAGGAGGAGGGAGGCCGCATGATGGCCTTGAAATCAATGAATCCTTCCCCGATGAGCAACTCTTGGCTATTTCAATGAAGGAGGTTTCATGGTTCACGAATCTAGCAAACTTCCTTGTGTGTGAAATTATTCCGGATGATTTCTCTTCAAATCAAAGGAAGAAGCTCAAACGGGGCTATCAAGATTATAATTGGGACGAGCCATACATTTTCCGTATTTGCATGGATGGGGTAATTAGAAGATGTGTACCGGACGAAGAGCAAAATGTTATTCTTGAGGCTTGGCATTCTTCGCCTTATGGTGGTCACCATGGCGGAGCAAGAACGGCGGCCAAAGTGCTAAGTTGTGATTTCTATTGGCCCACTCTTTACAAAGATGCAAGTGATATGGTGAAACGATGTGATGAATGCCAATGAGCCGGTGGAATCTCGAAGAAGAATGAAATGCCTCTCATAACTATTTTGGAGATTGATATCTATGATGTGCGGGGTATTAACTTCATGGGTCCTTTTATGAGTTCTTGTGGAAACACCTACATCTTGGTCGCGGTTGACTATTTGTCTAAATGGGTTGAGGCCATTGCTCTACCCAACAATGAAGCGACGAGTGTGGTGGCGTTCTTGAAAAAAATATTTTCACAAGATTTGGTACTCCGCGGGCTATCATAAGTGATGAGGGGTCGCATTTTTGCAACAAGACTTTTGACACTTTGCTTAGCAAGTATGGTTTCACTCACAAAGTTACCCCTCCCTATCATCCACAAGCTAGCGGTCAAATGAAAGTCTCCAACTGAGAGATAAAGAGTATCTTGTCCAAAATAGTGAATGCTAACCGGACGGATTGGTCAAAGAAGCTTGATGATGCACTATGGGCTTATCGGACTGCTTTCAAAACTCCTATCGGGATGTCTCCATACCGTTTGGTATTCGGAAAAGCTTGTCATCTTTCGGTAGAGCTTGAGCACAAAGCTATGTGGGCGTTAAAGAAATTGAATCTTGATTGGGATGCAACCGCTAATTTGCGGGTTGCACATTTGAATGAATTGGAAGGGTTTCGGTACCATTCTTATGAAAGTTCGTCGTTGTACAAAGAGAAGATGAAGTGCCTTCATGACAAATACATCCTAAACAAGGAGTTCAAGGTGGGCGATCTTGTTTTGTTGTTCAACTCACGATTGAAAATGTTTCCCGGAAAGCTGAAATCTAAATGGAGTGGTTACTTTGAAATTGTGGGAGTGACACCTTTTGTTGCATTGTACTTGAAGAACAAAAAAGATGAGGTATTCCGAGTCAATGGTCAGCAGGTGAAGCATTATTTTGGACAAGTTGTTGATGGCTACGTGGTGGCAGTTATTCATTTGAAATTATAGTAATCTGCATTGTGTCGCGATGTTAAATCAGGCACTTCATGGGAGGCAACCCGTATTTTCTTTTTCTTTTCTTTTCTTTTTTTTGTAGATAAGTGTTATTTTGTGCTAACTGGATTTGAAATGTGCTACATGGATAAGTGTGGAGAAAAGTGCGGACCGCACAATTTAGGTTGCTACAGCATAAGGGAACTGCGGCCGCACAAATTGGAAAAAGAAAATGCAAACTCTCTAAAGTTTGGTTTGTCAGAGAAATAGCCAAAGTGCGGCCGCAAATAAAAGTATGCGGTCCGCAGCAAAAATCTGCAGTCGCACCACAAATTCTACGGACCGCAGATCAGCAAAGGATTTTGAGCCCCAGGTAATAGAGTGCGGACCGCAGAAGGAATTCTGTGGCCGCACTCATCACTTTGTCCCTCTTAGTCAGACTGTCTGTATAAATAGTAAACCTAGGGTTACTGTACATTTTTTCCCTCTCTGAGCACTCAAAATTCGAAAATATTGAGATCGTTTGTTCAATTATCAGCCACACTCAATCCACATCTGTGTTCACTTATTTGCACTACTTCATATGTGGTATGCTTTAATTACTCATAGAAGTTTTCAATTTTTAGTTTTATTTTCAATTTGTTAGGTAGCTTTAGGCCATTTGTCAATAGATTTCAATTTTACAACCATGTAGGGTTTAAACTGTAGTGGGTCAACTGATAATTGCTCTATGGGGAATGGGTGAATTGATTTTCATGCTTAATGGTAAATACCATGTCGAATGTGTGCAAAAATTGAACAACCCTAGAAAGTCTGCTCGTAATTATTTTGAAATCTGTGGCCGCACAAGAAATTGTGCAGTCCGCAAAAGTTGAGATTAGGGTTCTTTAGTCAAGGCTGATTCTGCGGCCGCACTTAAAATTGTGCGGACCATAAAAATCCTATTGCGGCCACAGCAAAGTGAGTGCGGCCGCAAAACAGCCCAATCTCTGTCTTCAGAGAGTTGATACGTTAATGAGTCGGATATGCGGCCGCGATGATACAAGTGCGGACCACACTCCAAATCTGCGGTCGCACTAATAATTGTGCGGACCGCAGATCCAGTTCTGCGGCCGCAAGATCAAATTGTGCGGTCCACACAGCCCAGCCTGCGGCCGCACTTATAATTCTACGGATCGCACTTCCCTACCCTGCAAATATGTTTTACATTTTGTGTTCACTGTCTGTTGCACTTGACTTACAACTGACTCTTGTTGTTGCTTGTTATAGAAAATGGTGAGATCTCGAGCCCGTGGAGATACGTCAAAGCGGAGGGGTGAACCTTCCAGAGGCCGAGGGAAAAGTACTTTACCCCTCTCCCTCCAAAAGATAATCGCAAAGAAGGCTACAGTCGACCGAGGAAGAAATACGAAGCCCTCCAAATCCAGTTCTCATGCCCCATCTAGGGTAGCATCGGAGGCAAAGCAGCTCAAGAGCAGTCGGCTGTCCAATCAAAGCCACCGGAGAGGTATCAACTCCGGGACAAGCCTTCCACGTCACATAGCACCTCAGAGGGTTCGGAGAGTGCCAGTCAGGCTTCGGAGCCCTCCTCTTCACCTATCCCTGAGGCACCAGTGACTACAGTTGATGATATTCCGGATGATAACCGAGGGGGAGATACTACAGTTGCCAGCCTTGAGAGGTCGAAGAAGAAAGAGGTTTGGGAGGACCGGTTCGTCAGTCTGGCTGCCTTCACTAGTTTTCGTGAGTGGTGGCCAATGAGATCGCTCACTCTTTAGCGATATTTCCAACTGAAAGAACTTTACAAGTATAATCCAGCAGTCTTGAGAATATTCCGATGGAGGAAGGGGTGGATGTGGTTCACCCATAGCGCAGTGGATGCCAAGAAGTATCTGTTCCGGGAGTTCTACGCCAATGAGGCGCACATAAAGAAAGTGAGGACCCTGAAGGTGCGGTTTGACCAGCACACACTGAACTCCTACTTGAGGTTTGAGGATATTGAGCCTGCACAGTACTTGAATAAGCTGGCGATGGGTGATGCAGCTCGCCCATGGCTAGCTGAGATTCTTGCAGTCGCGGGGCCACCACCATCATGGATCACAATAGGGATTCCTATTCAGCGAAACACCCTAAACTTCGAGGCGAAGGGATGGCAGACCTTCGTATGCAGTAGACTAGACCCATGCTAGAATGAAACAAACCTAACTATTCCACGGGTAATTCTAGTCGCCTCCATTATGGCCGAGTACCTTATCAATATGGGTGTCGTGATGTCGGCCAATATGTTTGTGGTCGCAAGGCAAGCTGATACCTCCCACCCGTATCCCAACACCATCAATGAGTACCTTACGGATGCACGGGTGGAGCCGCGACATTTTGACACGAAGGTTCGGTCTAAGAAGCCTTTCTCTTGGTATTCTCTGATGGATGCACACCACTCGAAGAGAAAGGGTCAGCCGACTACTATCGTAGGCCAGTCTGATGAGCCATCGGTGGTAGCTGCAGAGTCAGTAGATATGCCTTCCACTTCAGCAGAGCCATCAGCCAATGCAGCTGCCATGCCTCCATGTCACGACCCAATATCTCACCCGTCGTGATGGCGCCTATCTCAAAACTAGGCAAGCCGACAATCTCAATAAACTACCATATCTTTTAAGTTTGAAAATATAATATCTAAATTTAGCGGAAGAAAAACTCACAAATACATATATAAACACTCCTAAAACGTGGTGTCACTGAGTACATGAACATCTAATATGAATAAAAGTCTGGAAAATACAGTCCATAATAGTCTGAGACCAAATGGAGTAAATAAGGAGAAAGGGAAGGAGAGGCATGGTCTGCGAAACATGGCAGCTACCTCTGAATCTCCAAAAAATCAACTGTGCGAAAGCAATGAACACTCGCTATGGCTGGGAACATCTGAATCTGCACACAAAGTGCAAGGTGTAATATGAGTACAATCAACTCAGTAAGTAACAATAATAAATAAGGAACTGACGATAGTGACGAGCTACATAATTATAGTTCACTTTTAGTAATTCCAGCCAGAATAGACATGCTTTCAAATCCAGCAGTTTAAGTCAAATCAATTTTATACAGTTCAAGTTCATGTAATCCAGATATAAAAATCTTTCAGAGAATTTCACAACAATGACAGATAGCAACTAAGTACAACAACAAATGAAAAGCAAGTACAACCTCTCAGGGCAACAGTCACTCAACTCGTCACAACAGCTCAACCACTCGGCTCTCAGCCCTCAGCACTCACACTTAATGGGTACCTGCGCTCACTAGGGGTGTACAGACTCCGGAGGGGCTCCTACAGCCCAAGCTTTATAATTCGCACGGACAACTCACGTGCTACCGGAATACCGTTCCGTAGTCCCAAAGTAAATATGCAGTACAAATGGTAGAAATACAACTACATCCCGAAATTATTATAATTTAGACTAAGTACCAGTCAGGGAAGAAGCAAGAAATTCACTAAGCATGTTGCACATAATTCACATAAACAATTAAGACACGTAGACATGTTGTATTAGACTAAACATGATAGCTACACAAATTGGAATAACTCAACTAAGAATGAAAATAGATTAGTACTCATTAAAATGGTATGACTCAAAATAACAGGAAACGATGTTGATGCTCAGTAAGAAAATCGGGTTTTACCACAACTAGCCCGTGTACGTACTCGTCACCTCACGTACACGGAGCTCACACATCACAATAGTTCCAAATCTTAAGGGGATTTCCC
>AWOL01S0027869.1:5092-30720 GCA_000715115.1 Nicotiana otophora | reverse complement strand
CCCCCCCACAAAGTTAGGCAAGCCACTTACCTCGAATCAAGCTTAATCAATCGGTCACAATGCCTTTCCCACGAATATCCGGCTCCTAATGGCCCAAATTTAGCCAAAAGCAATTATATATCATAAATACAACAATAATAGACTCATCTAATTAACGAAATCAACATTTTAACGAAAATTCCAAAATTAACTCAAACATTGCCCGTGGGGCCCATATCTCGGAATCAGGTAAATCATAAAATACGAAAGCCCGTTCACTCATGAGTCTAACCATATCAAATTTACTAAAATCCGACACCAAATGGTCCTCCAAATCCACAAATCAAACTTCCAAATCCCTAGCCTCCAATTCCCAATTTCCACCTTAAATACACACTAACTAGGTGGGAAAATACATGGCAAAGCAAGATTATTGATCAAAAATAAGCACAGGGGACGTATCTCAAGAAATGCCTCGAAAATGCTCTCAAACATCACCCTAAACCGAGTTTGCAAAGTCAAAAATGACAAAAATCACGAAGCCCTTCGATTTTAACCACTGCCTAGGTATTTCCGCACATGCGGAACCTGGGCACGCATATGCGGGTGCGCTTGTGCGGAAATTATATGCATCTGCGCAATTCACTTGCCCCCTCTGACTTCGCACATGCGATGAAAGGGCCGCATCTGCGCGTGCGCGCCAGCAGAATTCCCTTCCGCTTCTGTGGACCTTGCACACCTGCGAAGACCCCTAACGCATCTGCGGGCATTGCAGATGCGGAAATCACCTCGAACCTGCAACCTATGGCACTCCTCCATTTTCCTGCTTCTGTGCCAATTTGCTCACACCTGCGGGCAGCCTTGCGCAGGTGCGATTACAGCAGAACTAACAAAAGCACCAGATTTTCCTAAGTCCAATTTCATTCCGTTAAGCATCCGAAACACTATGACAAGGTGGGTTGCTCTGATGGTAAGCACCCTCCACTTCCAACCAAGAGGTTGTGAGTTCGAGTCACCCCAAGAGCAAGGTGGGGAGTTCTTAGAGGGAAGGATGCCGAGGGCCTATTGGAAACAGCCTCTCTACCCCAGGGTAGGGGTAAGGTCTTCGTACACACTACCCTCCCCAGATCCTACTAGTGGGATTATACTGGGTTATTGTTGTTGTTGTTGTTGTTGTTGTTGTAAGCATCCGAAACACACCCGAGGCCCGCGGGACCTCAGCCAAACCTACCAACCAATCCTATAACACCATACAAATTGTCGAGCCTTCCAACCACATCGAATAACACCAAAAATCATGAATTAAGCACGAATTGAAGCCTAAGAACTTAGAATTTTCCAAATTCTACAAATGACGCCGAACCACGTCAAATCTAGTCCGAATTACCTCAAATTATATACACAGGTCACAAATGACACTACGAACCTATAGCCACTTTCAGAAATCTATTCCGAGCTCGATATCAAAATTTTCACTATCGGCCGAAATCGCCGAAAATCTAGCTTTCGCCAATTCAAGCCTAAATCTACTACGGACCTCCAAAATACATTCCGGATGCGCTCTTAAGCTCAAAATCACTCAACAGGGCTAACGGAGTCGACGGAATTCCATTCCGGATCTGTCTTCACACAGTTCTGACTACAGTCCAATTTTTACGGCTTACTCACAACTAGGGACTAAGTGTCCCAAAACTCCCCGAATTCCATAACCAATTACTCCGGCAAATCCCAAAAGTAGAAACAAATGTGGGGAAGATATATATTAGGGGATCGGGGCTCTAATTCTCAAAAGGACTGGCCGGGTCGTTACAGGACACGACCGCCGTAAATGTCCTTCAGCTGGTTTGGGTAGCGGTGGTAATTTAGCTCCCAGTGAAAGTTCATCCAATGTGCCCAATTATCAAGGATACACATAGTATTTTGTTACAGTAATTTGTTGTAATAAATGATGTAAATGTTCAGTTTGCAAAATGTATAAAATAAAAATATTATTCCAATGGGATTAAATCTAATTGATATTTACCATTAATACTTCAGTACAACAATTCAACATACACCCCAAGAAAAAAAAACAATAGTCATTCGCCATTATCATCGCTGTTTGGCACGATTTCAATGTCACTGTCTTCATCTTCTTCGTCAACATCGTGTGCGCACCCTTCGGGACCCAGGGCATCGTAATCTAGGCCCCAATTGACTCATATGTCTCGTATTTCATCGCTATCATCAATAAGACCACTTGCTTGATTTCTATAATAATATGGGACTCTAACGTCCAATGTCTGTGGTAGAAACTTAGGTAGTCCCTCCCACTCCACAATTGTTGGGAAAACAGGATAATCATTGTCTCTATGCAATTTTTCATTTTCGAATAAATCCCAGTACTGATCCTTCGTTCCTCCCAGGTAGTTAAGATCATCCATTACATGATGAACAACTAGTGCCTTTTCCATCTCTAGAATCTCCTTCATCAAATGCCGAATCACTTCTGGTTCATCTTTGTGTGTGTTTGTTAGGAAGGTTGCAGACAGTGCTTGTGGCACAACAAGCCCATGCCAGCGATATAGTACTTCATAATCACATCGTTTTGAATAAAGGGGAACCCATTGTAGTTTTTCACCCCAAATTCGCATACCTTCAGGCTTTGTAGAATGCGCTTCGCCCTCAATAATGTGCCCTGCAACTTTGAGATCAATGTGTATATTAATAGGCTTATTTTCTGAGGGACGCAGAACATCATACCACTTGTCATCAACCAAGTCAGTATAGCAACCTAGCATATGTTTTTCAAGGTAGGGATCGATAGTGTTAAGACGTATTCTATGGGGATCTGTTGAACTACCTTCACCCTTCTGCCTCTTTTTGAACCACTTATTAAATGTTAGTGGCATTTTGTTAAATGGATGTTGCAATATTTTTTCAAATAGTCTTTGAATACAGATGTCTTGGTTTAGTTTATGAAGTTGTCTTATACCCAAATAATCATTATCACGCGAAGCATAGCGCGCCATCAATATGCATTATGCGTATTGTCTTGTCGACCTGAAAAAGCTGTCGTTCCTGAAAGAGCTGACGTTCTGGAAAAGCTGAATTGTACCCTAAAGAATTATTATCACGTTCAACATAGCACGCCACCAATATGCATTATGTGTTTTGTCTTATCGACCTAAAAAAGCTGTCGTTATGGAAAAAGTTGTCTTGTACCCTAAAGAATCATTATCACGCGAAACATAGCGCGCCACCAATATACGTTATATGTTTTATTTTGCCTATAAAAGCATAACACATTTTTAGTTATTATTTGCGCTTAACCAAAACAAATAGAAAAACTTTCCATAAAATTTTCATTTTTCTTGCATTAAAAATGTCTGGATGCAATGATATACCAAGGTGTTATTGTGGCAAACGTGCGATTTTGAAGCCATGTTGGTCAAATAGTAATGTGGGGCGCAGACGCTGGATCTTTCAATAACTTGTAAGTTATTATTTTGGAAAAGATGTTTATTAATATTTTTTATATAACATGTTAATTAATAGTGTTGTGTTGTAATCCCCATTGGTAGGACGAAAATAAATGTAGATTTGAAAAATGGTATGATAAATCCATTAACCAGGAATACTACAAATCATGTTTGTAGTATGTTTGGAATATGAACGGTGAATACGAACTCCAGATCTTTAAACTACAACAACAACTTGCGGCAGTGAAGGAGAAACTAAAAGATGGAGAAGAAGAAAATATAGGTTGAAAGAGAAATTTAAGTGGTTGAAGCCCAGAATAATGGGCGATAGTGACTAAACAAACACATGGATATGTTGAGTGTAGTATTTTATCTTTATGTTTTACGTGTCATGTATTTTCATTAATTGTACCGAATTTAAATTATATTAAGTTGTCGTTTATGTTTTTGTGTTGTAGTATTAAACTAATAAATAACTCAAGAAATAAAAACACATGCGCAAATAATGTGAAACATAAATAATGTTGCTATTATATACTGAATGTCATATGTACAGATAATAAAAAATGTCAATGTGTCCCACAGCCTGTATGCTTTAAATAACTGGTTGGCCTGAGGCGCATCCCATCCCGCCCGGCTATACTATTAGGATCATCCTCATCATGTCGCCTCTTTATTGGAGGATGCGCTACAGCATGATCGTCGGTAAGGCTGGCAGCTCGGTAGAAGGGGTCGTCGATCCAGCAGTAACCTGCAGAATAATAAGATATTTTAGTATATGAAATATATATTACTAATGTACGTGTTAAATTTAATGGTCTTACCATGGTCTCGGCGGGCTCCTGAATATAATCATCTGTCTTAGGCATGTTAGTATTGCACAAAGTGGCCTCCATGACAGGCGAGGATGATGCCTTTAAAAAAAATTAAAACGTTCTAGATATTGATGACTAATAAATGAAATAAAAACAAATATAAATAATAGTAATACAAACAAACCTGCGTCTATGAAAGATCCTCAGCATCCCTCGATGATGACCCATAACTCAGTCGGCGCCCACTATGCACATATCATGTCGGATGATTATCAGCAACCGTCGATGGCTCTGGGGGACCAGGAAAATACTGATCCCACTCTTGTCGCATAATGGACATGCCCGCGATCAATAATGGAGCTGAGGGGGTCACCTGCGAAGTCCCTGGCATCAGCTGAAGGCTGAATGATGGCATATCATGAGGAGCATCATCTGGCTCAGGGTGGTCACCCGGCTGATCAACTCTAAAATCTTCAACAGGTGGCTCAACGCCCCTTTACTGGGGACCACGTCCTCATTGACCCCCACGACCTCTTGGGACACCTCTTCCTCTCTGGGCACGCCTGCCACGTCGACCCCGTTCAGGCTCTACTGCTGGCCCACGATAGTACTGCTCTAGCGGCAGATAACCAGCCTCGTGTCCTAAGCGCTCATCATCTCGGGCTCGCCTCAATGTACGGGAAGCCAGATCTGTAACCTGGAGGCCATACTCGTACAAAGTTGCCGCTCTCTTGCCGGTATGCTACTGCATCTGCAGCCCCAACTGGTAGAGCAAATGTAAGCCAATAGCCTGCACAACATGAAAAAATATTAATTACGGAACGCTAGGTTAATGTTATAAGTAAGTATAACAAATAACATACTAATGCATCATGCCTCCCGGCGTATGGAATGTACCGACCACCAGCGCGATGAACGGGATTCCCGATTTAAGTCGGGTAACGCTGTGGTACCTTCCCATATACTCATGCTCACCATCTGTACGCTCAGGTGGAGGGGGTGGCGGAATCAGGTCATGCCGACGGTCACAAATCTCAATCTACGCCTCTAGCTAGGCCACGTATGTCTGGTCAATCCTGGAATGATCATCCCACTGATAATGTGTCCTAAGCTAAGTGGGCAGAGTAGGTACAAGCTGCGTTCGACCAAACTAGCAAAGGACTTGCTCGGTGGGATGATGATCGACAATATCGAGACACATCAATGGGACGGAAGAGCTCCACTTAAGTCGAACACTCGATCAATAATCGGGCAAACCAGCTATTAGCTCGTCATTGTATGGCCTCCATATGAACTATTAAGTAAAAACAAGAATCGTGAGTAAACACAACACATATAAAGTCAGGCCAAGTAAACTTAAGTATACATGTACCTGCGCGCCCTCCAGCAAATCCAACAAATCCCTGCAATAGGGGAGATTATGCCAAGCCTCGACCTCGCGTCCGTAGCCTCTCCTATCAACCCACCTCCTAGCTAAAGGGAGAAACAGTGGAGGTGGTGCATTCGGAGCGATGGGTGGTAGAGGTGGATGCAACTGCAGAAACCGCTCCCAGGACCAAACCTAATATACAATGTGGACGTAATATTTAAGGTATATTTTTACTATGTATGTTATAATCATGAAAATAATTGACTATGTTTTCATGTGCAGCAGCGAAAAAGATCCGGCAACGTCTCGTTGGGTGACCATGCTCGCCTGGCACATCTGCCTATACAAGTAACCTAGAACAGCTGCACCCCAGCTGTAACCAGGTAAATCATTTAGCCACTCAAGATGATGAAGAAAACTCAAGCTGAATAGGTTTCCCAAAGTGTTCGGGAACAATACCCCACCAAACATAAGGAGCATCAACAATCTCGTGTACCAGCCGATATGAAGATCCGGTGTATCATCTGTAATGTCCGCATCCATCGCCTCCAGATGCAGCCGTACGGGCGTTAACTGCAAATGACTGGCCTCACTCAATGCAGCCTCCTCCGCTGGCTGGAAACCGGTGAGCCACTGCAACATCTTCGGGTAAGCTACAAGATGTCCCTCAACCAGCAGGCAATACAGAACCTCCACGTCCTGAAGAGTGATAGTAGCCTTGCCAATGGGGAAATGAAACGCGTGTGTCTCCGGTCGCCACCGCTCTGTCAAAGCCCTGATCAACGACCAGTCCAACTGCAACCGGCCGATCTCTATGATCCTATAGAAACCCGTATCCTAAAGGCGTCTGACCATACGGGGATGGAGTGGGTGGGCCCTAAGAAAATCCCACATATCGTCTACCCGTCTAGCGCGGAATGTCTGGGCCAAACACTGTCCCTCCCATATGTACGAAGACCTATGCTCGGCCTGTAGCAACAGTAGCTCTAGCGATGCAGGTCCGGGATGCACAGACGGAACCTCCATGACGACTACTATAAATTGAACAATATTAATTAAAGTATTTTTCTTTTTTATTGCTTAACATCTTTAAATATATTGCAATATCTTTAATATTGAAATTTATTCGATATTTTTACTATATTGTTAATTAGGTTGATACATTCGATATTTTTATATATTACTTTAATATTTTATATGTTAGTTTACTATTTTTATGTTTGTTTATTATTTAATATGTTTGTTTCTTATTTTATATGTTAGTTTATTATTTTATATGTTGGTTTATTAGTTTATATGTTAGTTTATTATTTTATATGTTAGTTTATTATTTTATGTGTTAGTTTATTATTTTATATGTTAGTTTATTACTCACCTATTTTTGACTATAATAAAATTAAATAATTAATTTTCATAACTATACAAGATTTAATTATTAAATATTAACAATACTTAATTTGAAAACTATTGTTGTTTTCTAATGTTATTTTCTTACGTTTGTTGACTAGAATTCGAGAGAGTTTGTATTTGAACTATTAATTTTTTCAGATATTTTTGGGTTTAACAGATAATTAAATGATTAATTTCAATAGCTACAAAGATACTACGCTAAAGGACACTACATTTTACTACGCTAAAAGGGCACTATATTACAAGTACGAGCACTATATTAAAATTACGGACACAAGATACCACTACAGGGAACTAAAGTCACATATTCATATATGTACAACAATAACATTTAAATAAGATTAATTATTCCTAAAATAAAAATTTATCTATTTTACTAATCTTTTAGCAAATAACTAATCTGAACCGGATAAAAATAAATTAATTTAATCACAAAATAATCACGAAAATACATATACCAAAGTAAAAATTAACTAATTAACATTTGTTTAACATCTAATAACAATTTCTCTATTTTATTAAATTTTTTATCACACTGATAATACAATCCGGATAAAAAATAACAAATTAATTAAATCGCAAAACATTCACGAAATAATATAGAACACAGTAAAAATAACTAATAGACATTTTTATACATGAGTTTTAACAAAAATTAAATCGGAATACCTCGATTTAAACTTTTTGAAAAGTAAGATTCGGTGATTTGGCGCCGAAACAAGCAACCCACAACGAAATAACACATAAGATACGATATGGGATCGAGAATCTATACTTTTTGTTGGACCGGTGGGTTCCACCCGAGTCGTTTTTCGTTAATGGGGGGAGGGGGGGACGTTCTGGTTTTGGGGAAGAAGATGGTATTTATGAAGGCATAGCGCCCTTATTTATCGCATTATACTATAGCGCGGTAAATAAGGACACTATACCTTCCCGCCCATTTAAGTTCAAATATAACGCGGTATTTCACCGCGCTATACCTTAACGGACAAACGGCCTTTAAGGTATAGCGCGGTGAAATGCCGCGCTATACATATTATGGTGGCCAATTTTCCCCCTACATATTTTGGTTCTTTGAATCCAAAAGAACCATATTTTGGTTCTGAGTCCCGTCTTAGGAAACCTCCTTCCTTCCTCCCACAGACTCTGTAGTCCGTACCTTTCTAATGCTCTCTCTTCTATTTTTTCTTGTACGTAACTCGAGGTTGATTTATGAAGGATTTAAGAGAAATCATAAAGTATTCTGGAGAAATCATTGTGGGAATTTTCTTTCTATATCATTCTATATGTCATCTGTACAGTGTGTGCTCTTTATATACAAGTAAAATTGAATGACAAGGCATCTTTCTACGTTAACAAACTCTAACGGAATTGTAAAATAAATAATTGCAAAAGAAAAATATTTACATGGTAAAATCCCTAATCTACCCTTAATGTTGTTTCTAGAACTCCACAGTTGTTCAGCTTATGAGAGGCATGATGGAGGATAGACGTCTTAATCATAGCAATCTTTGAGAACCTTAGATATTCTCTCTCAACTAGGTCATGCCTCCTTCGGTAATCGGAGACTCGTCGGAAATGGTAGAAGGAGGATTTTGCCCGGCAACACCCCCTTCAAGCTAGAGACCGGTGATCGGACTCCAAGCTTGCCCAGAAAAGATCGATGTAAAGGACCAGCTAGAGATTTTGTAAAGAGATCGGGATTTGAGAAGAAGAAGGAACAAAAGACAAAGAGATCAACACATCCAGAAGTTTTTTACGAACGAAGTGACAATCAAGCTCAATATGCTTGGTCCGTTTATGAAAGACAGGATTTTTTTGCTATGTGGATGGCTGCTTGGTTATCGCAGTGAAGAGGAATCGACGAAGAGGGCACAACAGACATGTCGTGCAACAATCAAACCACCCAAGTTATTTCGGTAGCTTATCGGCACATTGAACAGTATTCGGCTTCTAGGGAAGAAAGAGCGACTACCTGCTACTTCTTAGATTTCCATGAAATGGGGCAACTACCAAGACTTAAGAAAAAACCACTCACGGAATGGCATGTATTGGAGAAAGAAGCCTAATCGGCATCGGAAAAGGCTAAGAGTTGAAATGAAGGTTCAGAAGACATGAACAAACCAAGACCTGGATCCTTGGAAATGTAACGCAAAACATGCAATGCTGCTTGGTAATGTCCAGTATAGGGAGATTGCATATGCTGACTGAGAGTTATCACAGCAAAAGAAAGGTCTGGACGTGTGCTAGTCAAAAACTTTAGCTTGATCAAAAGACATCGGTAAACAGTCCGATCAGGGAGAGGTTCACCAAAATTGGAAGAAAGCTTAATGGTAGGATCTAATGGAGAAGAAGTTGGTCGAACATCCAAGCAATCAAAATCTGTAAGTAACTCTAAAGCAAACTTTCTTTGTGTGACAATTAAATCTCCTGATTTCCTAATCAATTCTAAACCCAAGAAATAATGTGCCAACCCCAAATCAATTATTTTAAATTCCATGTCAAGAAACTGTTTGATCTCATTGATTTTTGCTTGATTATTACCAGTGATCAAGACATCATCCACGTAAATCGCAAGAATGTTTATCAAATACTCAGATACTTTGAAGAAAAGGGAGTAGTCGTTAAGGGAGGAAGTGAAACCTCTGATTCCCAAAGGAGAAGACAAACGTGCATACCACTGACGAGAAGCCTATTTGAGCCCGTACTGTGCTTTTCTAAGTCAACAAACATGAGCAAGAGATGGAGGAGACAGTCCAGGTGGGAACCTCATATATACTTCTTCGTCTAATTCACCATGGAGGAAGGCGTTATTGATGTCAAGTTGAAATAAATCCCAATTTCTTTTCACAGCAATAGACAGAATGCAACGGATTGTTGTCATTTTCACAACCGGAGAAAAGGTATTAGTATAGTCAATTTCTTCCCTTTGTGTGTTCCCTCGAATTACCAATTTCGCTTTCAGTCGCTCCAAAGTCCCATCAGATTTCAACTTAACTTTGTAAACCCACTTGTAGGGCAATGCCTTCTTCCCTTCAAGCAATTAGACAACACCCCAAGTATGATTAAACGCCAATACCTCAAACTCCTTTACCATGGCATATTGCCATCCAGGACGAGCAGCTACTTGGTGATAAGTTTGAGGTTTATTAATGTGACATATGGAAGAAATGATCCCCTGGTTATCTTTAGTCAAAGCAGAGAAACAAAAAGAATGGAATGGAAGAAAATGAGTATTAGGAGAAATAAAAGAAGCATTAATACAGAGATAATATGAGAGATACTTAGGGGCATTGTGAACTCTTGTGGATTTGTGCAGCTCAGATCCATATGATGAGGATAACAGTGGTGATGAAGAGTCTTATGTACCTGCAAGTGGAGAAAGGTATAAAACAATTGGTGATGTAGGAGTATGTGACCTAGTAGGAGAGGAAGCGACACCATTAGGAGAAGTAGGACTAATAAGGGAAAAAGGACTAGTGATTGAATGTGTAGTGAATGAGGACTGAACCTTTGAAGTAGGAAGAGGATTGTGTGAGGGAAGAACAGATTCAGGAAAAGAATCAGGAAACAACTTAGTCATTGGTGCAGAAAAAGAAATGGAAAAATTGTTTCGACAAACTTGACATCCCTGGAATCAAAAATATTGTTTGTTTGTAAATTGAGAATCTTATATCCCTTTTTACCAAAAGGATACCCTAAAAACACTCTTGGAATTGCTCTAGGTGCTAGTTTATCCCTAACATGGAAAAGAGTAGAAGCAAAGCATAAGCATCCAAAAACCTTTAAAGGAGAGTAGTCAGGAGAAGAACCAAAAAGAATTTCATAGGCAGTTTTGTGATGTAGAACTGTAGAAGGAAGTTTATTAATAAGAAAGGTGGTAGTCAGCAAGCACTCACCCCAAAATTTCTTAGGTGCATTAGATTGGAAGAGAATGGCCCTACATGTTTCCAAAAGATGCCCGTGTTTGCGCTCAACTACCCCATTTTGTTGTGGGGTAGAGACACAACTGGTTTGGTGTAGTATTCCTTGAGAATAGAAGAAATCTATAGGTATAAGTCCTGTACCTAAATCATAGGCATTATCAGACCTAATCACCTTAACTTTAGCAGAGAACTTTCTTTCAACAAGGCCAAGAAAGTGTTTCAAGGTGGAAAAAGCATTAGACTTAGTGGCAAGAAGATAAGTCTAGGTGCTCCTAGAAAAGTCATCAACAATTGTGAGGAAATACCTCTCACCTTTATAAGTAGGAGTTTTATAAGGCCCCCGGGTGTCAATATGTATTAAATCAAAACAGTGTTTAGAGGTGATTTTACTAGGATAAAAAGGTAGTTTAGACTATCTTGACATAGGGCAAATTGTTCAAGGGCAGTCTTCTTTATCTGAAAAAGTAATAGGAATGTCTTTAATATGCTTCATAGCTGTATAAAGTAAGTGTCTCAATCTTGAATGCCATAATTTAATCATAACAGAAACATGGTAAATAGAAACAATTTTATTCATAATGTCATTTGATTTTTCTTGATAAACAGGATGGACAGATCCTAGATACAAAGACTTTGGACAAACTAACTCATACTTAGAAGAAAAAGACATTAGACTACAAGACTTGGACGCGACATTAGAAAGAGAAAAGACTGGTGCATGAGGCTTGAACGACCGAGATCCCAACTGGTGAGTGTTATCCTTCAGCACATAGAGTCCTGATGCAACTTTACCAAAATTCTAATCCCTCTTCTTTGAAGGTACATGTATAGCACAACCAAACTTGTTAAAAAGAATATCACAATTAAATTGGTAGCACAATTGGCAGACTGATAATAAATTGCACCTGAAAGAAGGAACAAATAACACATGGTGTAGTTCAAATTCAGGAGTTAAGAATAGACTTCCTATATAATGTACTTTTACTTTAGAGAAATTGGGGAGGCTGATCAAAATTGGTGGTGACAGAACTGTTATATTGTGTAACAAGTGTTTTTGATATGTCATGTGTTGAGATGCTCCTGAATCTATGATCCAAGGAATGGGAGTGAGTTGAGAAAACAAAAAGGTAAAGAAGTGACAAGCAAAGTGTATACCAACTAGATTAGCACTGGGTGAGGCAACAGGGTTTGAAGTGGATCCTTCATTCTGCACATATTGAAACATGCTAATCAACTGCTCGACATGCTCTTTAGAAAATCCATGAGACTGAACAAGAGAGGAAACAACATTTCCTGAAATTCCTGTGGTCAGTTCAGGTGTACAATTGGATGAATTTGCATGAGGAGTAGCATATGCACCCTGTTTCTGCCTGTTAAACTTAAAATGTGGTGGGTATCCTATTAACTTATAGCAATCTTCCTTGACATGCCTAGATTTTTTGCAGTATTTGTAGAAGAGATCACTCCTTGTTTCATCAGCACCTGAGTTTCGAACACCAATTTTGGCTCCTCCATGATGTTTCTAAGAGTCCATTTTTGCCCAGAAACCATAAAAGCAGAAGACTCAACAGAAAAAGGAAGTACCATACTGAATTTCTCTTTGTGACTCATCATGTAATATAATGGATGTCATAACCCCAAATTCCCTTCGTAGGATGTCGTGATAGAACTTAGTCTCTAAAACTAGGTAAGCCTATCAATGCAGAAAAATAATAAATATCTGGAATAAATAAACTACAATTCAAATAATTTCAACTCCCAAAACCTGGTAGAAATAAGTCACAAGCTTCAAAAAATTTATTCTCTATGTCTCTATACATCAGAGTCTAAAACAAATAAGGAAGCAACATAGTAAGATAGAAGGGGACTCCGGAGTCTGCAGACGCTGGCAGGTATACCTCGAAGTCTCCTCGTACAGCTAGTTTACTGATGCCTAGTCTGATAAGATGTACCTGGATCTGCACAAAAAGATGTGCAGAAGCGTAGTATGAGTACACCACAACGGTACCCAGTAAGTGCCAAGCCTAACCTCGGTAGAGTAGTGACGAGGTCAGGTCAGGCCCTACTGGAAAATAATAATAGCATGGAAAAATGTTTAACAATATAATAAAATAAATATAATGGAAATGAATCAAGTAGCAGGTCACCATTTAATTATACAAAATAATGACAAATAATATATCGTAGAAATCAACAAAATTTTCTTTCAACGGCAACTACGGCCATAAATCAGTATCAACAAGGGCACTCCCGAGGTACCGTCTCGTAATCCCAAATCATAAATAAATTCAAAATATCTCATTTTCTTATATCACCGCGAGAGCCTTCACAATTTATTTTAAAGAAAATAGTTTTTCCGAAATAGTATCCCGCGTTTTAGCCATCCTTATCACACCGCATGACTTCTAGTAGTTCCCCCTACTAGCCACGCATATCAAGCCACCCTTTTCTCACCGCATGTGTTTCAATACTCAGACCTTATACAACCGCATGCGTATCAATATCACAATATATCATAATTTGCACCTCAAGTACCCAAATATTTTAATTTGCCAAAGTAAATCAACAACGATATTTTTTCACAATAAAGAGCTCACGGCTCATGCCAACATAAATTATCAATAATATTTTTGCACAATAAAGAGCTCACGGCTCGTGCTAACATAAATCATCAATAATATTTCAAAATCTTTAATACGTTGCTTCAATGCCAAACTGAAAAATGTCAAATACTTCATATTAATAATATTTAATTTTAAGAAAAATCAACTTCAAATAATACACAGAATAAAAGAAATCAAGTTTCAACTAAACATGAAAAACAATTAGCAGGAAAAAGGCCAAGCAAATTTAAAGTATATAAATCAAATCAATGATGGAGAATATAACAAGATTTAATAATTTAATTAATATGCAACAGTGATCTACGCAATTTAAAAATATAATCCTTCACATTTAACCCGTGTACACACTCGTCACCTCGTGTACACGACTTTAATCACATTAGAATTAATATCAATCCTAGGAGAAATTTCCCCCACACAAGGTTAGACAAGTCACTTACCTCGACTTGCTCCAATTTAACCAAGTAATATGCTTTTTCCTCTATTTTCCGATTCTGGTCGACTTATATCTAGTCATAATTAATTCGATACAGTCAACAAAAATTATAGAATTATTTCTATAAGCAAATACTACATTTTTCCATTAAAATCCAAAATTAACTCAAAAATGGCTAGTGGGGCCCACGTCTCGGAATCCGGCCAAACTTACGAAATATGAACGCTCATTCAACCACGAGTCTAAACATACCAAAATGACTAAATTCCAATAAACATTCGACCCTCAAATCCTCAAATCTATCCAAGAGGGTTTTTTATTTTTTTCAACTTAAATCACCAATTAAATGTTAAAAACAGTGATGGATTCGGGTAATCTAACCAAGATTGAGTTAAGGACACTTATCCCGATGTTTTCTCTGACAATCTCCCAAAAATTGCCTCAATTCGAGCTCCAAATCGTTAAAATAGTCCCATTTTCTGAACTTAAACATTCTGTCCAGTGGTTTCTTCTTCGCGAACGCGATCCTTGCCTCACGTTCGCGAAGCACAAAAATATGCTGCCCAACTTTCCTCTTCGCGAGCGCGACCTACGCTTCGAAAACGTAAAGCTTTGCAAACTAAGACCTTCGCGAACGCGTCCCTTATCTCGTGAACGCATAGAACAAAAGACTGGGGTTCCCAGCTGCCTCACTCTCCTTCGCGAACGCGACGCCACTTACGCGTTCGCGATGCACACACTGCCCTACCCTTCGCGTTCGCGTTCTCTCCTCCGTGAACGCGTAGAACAAAAATCTCACCTGCTCAGAACACTCTTCGCGAACGCGAGGCTCCTCTCGCGAATGCGAAAGAGGAAACAAGAATAATTGCAGCAGCAGATATCAGTTATCTCACCAAGGTCAAAAATGATCCGTTAACCATCCGGAACACGCCCGAGACCCTCGGGACCTCAACCAAATATACCAACAAGTTCTAATACATCATACGAATTTAGTTGAGTCTTCAAATCACATCCAACAACACTAAAAACACGTATCACACATACGTTCAAGCCTAATAAACTTTGAAACTTTCAGTTTCTACAAACGACGCCGGAACATATCAAATCAAGTCCGATTGACCTCAAATTTTGCATGCGAGTCATAAATGGCATAACAGAGTTGTGAAAACTTTCAGAACTGGATTCCGACCCCGATATCAAAAAGTCAACTCCCCGGTCAAACTTCCAAACTTAAATTTCTATTTTAGCCATTTCAAGCCTAATTTAACTATGGACTTCCAAATAAAATTTCGAACACGCTCGTAAGTCAAAAATCACGATACAGAGCTATTGGAATCATCAAAATTCTATTCCGGGGTCGTTTTCTCAAAATGTTGACCGAAGTCAAACTTAGCATTTTAAGGCCAACTTAAGGAACCAAGTGTTCCGATTTCAACCCGAACACTTCCAAATCCCGAACCAACCATCCCCGCAAGTCATAAATTTATAAAAGCACATACGGGGCATTTTATTTAGGGAAATGGGGTTCTAAAAGTAAAAATGACTGGTTGGGTCATTACATTCTCCACCTCTTAAACAAACGTTCGTCCTCGAACGGGTTTAGAATTATACCTGGAGTGGTGAAAATATGAGGATAACAACTGCGCATATCATGCTTGGTCTCCCAAGTCTCCTCCTCGATCGGATGACCCCTCCACTGAACCTTCACGGAAGCAATGTTCTTTGACCTCAGCTTTCGAACCTGCCTATCTAAAATGGCCATTGGTTCCTCAACATAAGACAAATCCTTGTCCAACTGAACTGAACTGAAGTCTAACACATGAGACGGATCGCCGTGATATTTCCGAAACATTGAAACATGGAATACCGGATGAACTGCAGAGAGACTAGGTGGTAGTGCAAGAAATTAAGCCACCTCTCCAACTCTCTCAAGAATCTCAAAAGGCCCAATATACACAGGGCTCAACTTGCCCTTCTTTCCGAACCTCATCACACCCTTCATAGGCGAAACCCGGAGCAGGACCCGCTCACCAACCATGAATGCAACATCACGAACCTTCCGATCTGCATAAATCTTCTATCTAGATTGGGCTGTACAAAGTCGATCCTGAATCAATTTAACCTTTTCCAAGGCATCCTGAACCAAGTCTGTACCCAATAGCATGGCCTCGCCCGGTTCGAACCAACCCACTGGAGACCGGCAACGCCGACCATACAAAGCCTCATACAGAGCCATCTGAATTCTTGACTGGTAACTATTGATGTAAGCAAACAATGCAAGTGGTAAAAACTGATCCCAAGCACCCCCAAAATCTATCACACACGCATGAAACATATCCTCCAGTATCTGAATAGTGCATTCGAACTACCCGTCCATCTGAGGATAAAATGCTATACTCAACTCTACCCGAGTACCCAACTCACGCTGTACTGCCCTCCAGAACCGTGATGTAAACTGCGTACCCCGATCAGAGATGATAGCTACTGGTACGCCGTGAAGTCTCACAATATCGCGAATATAGATTCGAGCCAACTGCTCGGAAGAGTAGGTAGTCATCACAGGGATGAAATGAGTTGACTTGGTCAATCTATCCATAATCACCCAAGTTGCATCAAACTTCCTCTGAGTCCATGGGAGCCCAACAACGAAATCCATAGTGATCCTCTCCCATTTCCATTCTGGAATCTCTAACTTCTGAAGCAATCCGCCCAGTCGTTGATGCTCATATTTCACCTGTTGATAATTTAGACACCGAGCTACATACTCCACTATGTCTTTCTTCATCCGCCTCCACCAATAGTGTTGTCTCAAGTTCTGATACATCTTTGCAGCACCCAAATGAATGGAGTACCGCGAACTGTGAGCCTCCTAGAGAATCAACTCACGCAAGCTATCTACATTGGGTACACATAGCCTGCCCTGCATCCGTAGTACACAGTCATCTCCAATAGTGACTTCCTTGGCATCACCATGTTGAACTGTATCCTTAAGGACAAGCAAATGGGGGTCATCATACTGACGCTCCCTGATACGATCATAAGAGAGGACTGAGAAACCACACAAGCCAAAACTCGACTCGGCTTGAAAATATCCAATATGACAAACTGATTGGCCAAGGCCTGAACATCCAAGGCTAAAGGCCTCTCTGCTACCGGTAAATACGCTAAGTTGCCCAAACTCTCCGCCTTACGACTCAAGGCATCGGCCACTACATTGGCCTTCCCAGGATGATAAAGAATGGTGATATCATAATCTTAAGCAACTCCAACCATCTCCGCTGCCGCAAATTAAGATCCTTCTGTTTAAACAGATGTTGTAGACTCTGGTGATCGGTGTAGACCTCACAATGGACACTGTACAAATAATGCCGCCAAATATTTAAGGCATGAACAATAGCTGCTAACTCCAGGTCATGTACAAGATAATTCTTCTCATGCACCTTTAACTGTATGGATGCATAGGCAATCACCCTACCATCTTGCATCAACGCTGTGCTGAGGCCAATACGCGACGTGTCACAATACACAGTATAAGACCCTGTACCTGTAGGTAATACCAATACTGTGGCTGTAGTCAAAGCTGTCTTGAGCCATTAGAAGCTATCCTCACATTCCTCGGTCCACCTGAACGGAGCACCCTTCTGGGTCAATTTGGTCATAGATGCAGCAATAGAAAAGAAACCATTTATAAATCGACGATAATACCCAGCCAAATCAAGAAAACTCCGGATTTTCGTAACTGAGGATGGTCTGGACCAACTCTGTACTGCTTCAATCTTCTTCGGATCTACCTTGATCCCCTCGCACAAAAAAATATGACCCAAAAATCCCACTGAATTAAGCCAGAATTCACACTTTGAAAATTTTGCATATAACTTCCTTTCTCTCAAAATCTGAAACACAGTCCTCAGGTGTTGTTCATGATCTTCCCAACTTCGGGAATACACCAGAATGTTGTCAATAAATACAATGATGAAAGAATTAAGATAGAGCTAAAATACATTATTTAATAAGTGCATAAATGTTGCTGGGGCATTGGTCAGCCCAAAAGACATCACAAGGAACTCGTAATGACCGTACCGAGTCCTGAAAGTAGTCTTCGGGATATCTGGCTCCCGAATCTTCAATTGATGATAGCCTGAACGCAAGTCAATTTTAGAGAATACCCTGGCACCCTGAAGCTGATCAAATAGGTCATCAATACATGGCAATGGATACATGTTCTACACTGTAACCTTGTTCAGCTGGAGGTAATCAATACACATCCCTATAGAACCATCCTTCTTCTTTACAAATAAGACACGAGCACCCCAAAGTGATACGCTAGGCCGAATGAAGCTTTTATCAAGAAATTCCTATAACTATTCTTTTAATTCTTTCAACTCTGCTAGGNAACTGTATCCTTAAGGACAAGCAAATGGGGGTCATCATACTGACGCTCCCTGATACGATCATAAGAGAGGACTGAGAAACCACACAAGCCAAAACTCGACTCGGCTTNCGATATGGTGGAATAGAAATAGGCTGAGTGCCCGGTAACAAATCAATGCCAAAGTCAATATCCCCGTTGGGTGGCATACCCGGAAGATCCGCTAGAAATACATCAGGAAAATCCCTTACTACAGGAACTGAGTCCACAGTAGGAGTATCAATACTAACATCTCTCACATCGGCCAGATACGCATCAAACCCCTTCTCAACCATTCGTTGAGCTTTAAGAAATGAAACAACCCTACTAGGAACATGATCTGAGGTACCACTCCACTCTAGCTGCGGTAGACCTAGCATAGCCAACGTCACCGTCTTGGCGTAACAATCAAGAATAGTTTGATAGGGAGACAACCAGTCCATGCCCAAAATAATATCGAAATCCACCATACTGAGCAATAATAAATCAGCTCTGGTCTCAAAACTGCTGATAACAATTAAACATGACCGATACACGCGGTACACAATAATAGATTCACCCACGGGTGTAGATACATAAACAGAAGAACTCAAGGAATCACGTGATACGCCCAAATACGGGCCAAAATAAGATGACACATAAGAATAAGTGGAGCTTGGATCAAATAAGACAGATGCATCTCTATGACAGACTGGAATAATACTTATGATAACAGAATCAGATGCAACGACATCTGTCCTAGCAGGAAGGGCATAATATCTGCCTTGGCCTCCCCCTCTAGGGTGACCTCTACCTGCCCGACCTACACCTCTAGCTGGCTGTGCAGGTGGAGTGGCAACTGGTGCAGTAATCATGGCTTGAGAACCATATGGAATAGGTGGGGCCTGAGAAATCCGTGAAGGTGCACCCCTCCTAAGTCTGGGGCAATCCCTCATGATATGACGAGTGTCACCACACTCAAAACAATCCCTCATAGTACGTGGCTGCTGGGACTGGTTCGGGTCTGATCGACTAGACTGCCCACTGAAAGCACCCCGTACAGGAGGTACAAAAGACACTAGCAGTGCATAATATGGAACCTGAGGTCTTGGAGTCCAAGTAAGTGAAGCTGCCTCAACCGGATTATCCAACTCGTATGCCCGCCACCACTGGTAGGTTGCTTCTCTAAACTGGAATGCCGTGAAAGAAACCCTACTGGAATCCAAAATACCCATAGTACGAAGGATACAGTGACATTCCTCCAAAAAACCCTGAGCATCCTCTGAAGCTAATCCACTGAAAGTGGGAGGGTGGTACTTCTTGTACCTCTCGAGCCTGAGCTGCTCCCCCTGTGAAATTGCTGTCCTAATCTCAGGCCGAACTGGGACAACTGGCTGCACTGGTGTAACCTCAGGGGCATGGTCAACTTTGGCCCGTGGCTCTGGAGTACGGGCGATGGGAGTTTGTGCTCCTCCCCCGGCCTGAGATATGGCAGGAGCAAGTGGAATTAACCCTGCGTGAGCTAGAGTGCCAAACATGCTCAAAAACTGGGCAAGAGTCTTGTAACGACCCAGCCGGTCATTTTGACTTTTAGAACCTCGTTCCCCTAAATACAACTTCCCGTATGTTCTTTAAATGATTTTTGACTTACAGGGATGGTTGGTTCGGGATTTGGAAGTGTTTGGGTTGAAATCGGAACATTTGGTTATTTAAGATGGCTTTAAAAGGCCAAATTTAACTTCGGTCAATATTTTGAGCAAATGACCCCGGAATAGAAGTTTTATGATTCCAACAGCTCCGTATGGTGATTTTGGACTTAGGAGAGTGTTCGGAATTTTATTTGGAAGTCCGTAGTTAAATTAGGCTTGAAATGGCTAAAATAAGAATTTAATATTGAAAGTTTGACCGGGGAGTTGACTTTTTGATATCGGGGTCGGAATCCAGTTCCAAAAATTTTCATAGATCCGTTGTGTCATTTATGACTTGTGTACAAAATTTGAGGTCAATCGGAGTTAATTTGATAGGTTTCGTCATCGAATGTAGAAGTTGAAAATTTTAAGTTTCATAAGCTTGAATTGGAGCACAATTTGTGGTTTTAGCGTCGTTTTATGTGGTTTGAGGTTTCAAATAAGTTCGTATGATGTTTTAGGACTTGTTGGTATAATTGGTTGAGGTCCCGAGGGCCTCGGGTGAATTTCGAATGGTTAACGGATCAAACATTTGAGTTAAAAAGCTGCTGCAATTTTTCCTTCTGCTGGATATTTTTAGGCTATGATCGAGCCCAAGATCGAGCCCAGGTATCGAGCCCAGGGTCGACAGCCTAAGGCGAAGCCAGGGACAAGGCTCAGTATCGAAGCCAAGATCGAAAGTCCGGCTCGAGGGCCATGATCGAAGGCAATGCTCGAGGGCCATGATCGAAGGCAATGCTCGAGGGCCATGATCGAGACCCAAGATCGAGGGTCACAATCGAAGGCTCAGGCTCGATGCCATGATCAAGGCTATGATAGAAGGACCGGGCTCGATGCCATAATCGAGGCCATGACCAAGGTTCAGGCTCGAGCCTGTGATCGATGCCACGATCGAGGCCTAGGCTCGAGGGCCATGATCGAAGCCACGATCGAGGCCTAGTTCGAAGCCTAATTCCCAAGGCTGCCTCGACAGTTTTATAAAAAGAAGGCATTCGTCCCATTCGCCATTTTTAACAAATTGGAGCTTGAGCAGAGGCGATTTTAGATAGATTTTCAAGGAAAGACATTGGGGTAAGTGATTCTAACTTGGATTTGGTCTATAAACACAAATATATCATTGTTCTCATCATTTAATTAGTGTTTTGAGATTGAAATTTGGGAAATTATTAGAAATCTCATAGAAGTGAATTTTTGAGATTTCGGTATCGATTCGGAGTCGGATTTGAGTGAAACTGGTATGATTGGACTCGTAATTGAATGGGTTATCGGATTTCGTAACTTTCGTCGGATTCCGAGATGTGGACCCCACAGACGGATTTTTAATTAATTTCGGGATTTTATTGAAAATGTAGTATTTTCTTATAGAATTGATTCCTATACATTTTAATGATTGTATTGAATTA
The DNA here is from genome assembly GCA_000715115.1 of Nicotiana otophora. NCBI lineage: Eukaryota > Viridiplantae > Streptophyta > Magnoliopsida > Solanales > Solanaceae > Nicotiana > Nicotiana otophora. The sequence continues at coordinate 9,222 of AWOL01S0027869.1, read as the reverse complement.
TTTTGGCTAGATTCGAGCCAGACAGAGTTGGATAATCGAGTAAAGGGTCTACTAGTGGATTAAATTGGAGCAAGACGACGTAAGTCTCTTGCCTAATCTTGTGAGGGGGAAATTACCTCATAGGTGATTAAAATTAAATAATTATTGCTAATTATGGGGGCTACGTACGCACGAGGTGACGAGAGTCCGTACGTAGCTACTATTAATGCTAAAGTCCGGGTATTTTAGGACTCAAAGCATGAATTGCTTGTGTAAATTGTATTCTTTGTTTAATTAATATTATTTGATATATATATATATATTGTGAATTGTTAGATAAAATTATTAAAGGATGAAAATCTCATATACTTGATTTTTTTTCTTTTCTGTTTAAATTAATTAATTGTTAAGAGAAATTATTCTTCCTCCTGAATTTATCTTATAACAAATATACTCTCATTCCGGAGGTACATAAGAAAATGTCCTCCTTTCTTGTGGAGCGGGCCGAATGCCTCGGCAGGATAGATATATCTATGGATCATGCTGCACGTCCCTCGGCAGTGTACACGAAACTCTGGATCGGGTCGTACGACCTCGGCAGAAATCATGCTTAATAATAATAATAATTAAACAATACTTTGACAGTTTATTACAGCTTGTAAAGCTATTTGATAAATTAGAAATTTTTTGAAATTGAATTGCAGCTTGTAAAGCTATTTGATAAATTTGAATTTTTATTGAAATTGAAAGATTTAATTAATAGATTATAAATTATTTGAATTGAAGGAATTTAATTAATATATTGAGAATTATTAAAATTTAAGGAATTTAATTACTTCTGCTAGTTCAATTAAATTATTGTTAACTCTGTGAATCACGTTGATATAAATATTTCTATTTTCATGATTATTTAATATTATTGACCCAGTCATAGTCGGCCATCTCGTCTCTACCTCTTCGAAATTAGGCTTGATACTTACTAGGTATACGTTATTTTCGTACTCATACTGCACTTGCTGCACATTGTATTGTGCAGGTACATATATGTATAGCGGCCTTGTGGGCGCAGAGGTGGGGTTAATAATTGTGGGGTTATAGGTGAGCTGCATTCTATATTACGATCCGCAGCTAACAGAATCTCCTTCAGAGTTATTATATTTTCCTGTCTAATTTGTATTCTGGACAGATGATGTATTTTATTTTAACTCCCTAGTAAATGCTCATGCACTTGTGGTACCAGGTTCTGGGATTGGTTGTGAATTGATTAGAAATTTAGTTGCTAAAAATATTTATCATTTACTCTATGATTTTTATCTTTACTATTTCATTGAAGAAATTTTTATTTCAAAAAATACTAAAATAGGTAATCAAGTTAATTGATTATGGTTGGCTTGCCAGACAGTCGTGTCCGGTGCCATCACGGCCTTTTTGGATTTTGGGTCGTGACAACATGGTATCATAGCACTAGGTTCACGTAGGTCTCACGAGTCATGAGCAAGTCTAGTAGAGTCTTGCAGATCGGTACGGAGACGTCTATGCTTATCTTTGAGAGGCTACAGGGCTGTTAGGAATACTTCCCTTTTTGATTCCTCATCGTACGATTCGATTCCTTTGAGGCTTATGCCTACATTTCCTTCCTATTCAATCTTATGCGACGTGAAGCGCTTGTTATAAATTGGGGATCGAGAAAATTTTTAATGGTACTACAGATGTAGTACAGGATACTTATCCCTGTGTAATTAATTAGGCTATTGCCTTCGCCTTGCGAAAGGCCGCTCTGTCATTTCAAATTAAAATCAGTACTACCTAAGATTTTGAGATTTGGCATTGATTGTTATGACGATTCGTGCGTTGTTATCGCATAGTGTTTATGAAATGGTAAAATACTCATCTATGTGTCAGGGCAGTAAACGACTTGAAAGAAGGTTTTCTCAGTACATGATTCAGAGGTTCCATGTTTTAATTCCAGCGGAGAAAAGGCAATCAAACTATGAATGTTCAGGTTTGGGGTTGATGGAGTAACGAAGCTTGATATTTTCGAGTATGGTAGAGTTCTCAATTTTGATATGGTGTCATTGCCTTGTAAAATGCGTTAAGGTTCGCCGGTATTATGATTTTCTTCAACTCGCCTTCACGACGGGGTGTTAGGAATTGGTATAGAGGAAGCAGTCGTTAGAGATCGCGGTGTGAAGTGATTCGGGATCGAAGCAGCTTTCCTAGTATTGATGTCTCGAGAAGGATGATCGTCAGAAAAGTTTAAAGCTGGTAACGACCTATTGGTTCAAGTGCTACAGAGACGGATTTTGAGTTAGGGCAACAACTGGGCAGCGAAGGATGAGGACATACATATGAAAGGTGCCTTGCGGTGGTTAGGTTCCGAAAAGGCCAAGTGTAAGAAAAGAGAAGCAGAGTAGTTGCTTAAAGGAGATGGTTGACCAAAGTGGGAGAATGGCAAGGTAGCATACGGGTTCTGTGGTAGGATAGCCACACGCCTTGGGGGGAAATTTGAGTGATTTGGGATTCATGGTGGACAGTGACTAGGTCTACGGACTTAATTTAGAATATTGGTTGTTATATTGAGGAAGATTGGATACAACATGAGGGAGTTGCTTGATATGAAGAAGGATACAACATGACTTTGGATTGGAATGTATTGTCGCACCTTTAGTTGACGTCCATGAGGAGTGAACGGACTGGTGCAGCTGGTAAATGAGCTCAGACTCAGGATGATCTACTAATTTTGTAGTAATTGCACCCAGTGCAGTGACATTGGAATATGTCGGCATGTAATTTTCATAGGTGGGTTATCTCCTGTGAGCAGGTTAACGGTTGCGTGGTTTTGACTAAGCTTCTGTGAAGAATTCTACTAGCTACCCGGTAAGAGATTTAATATGTAAACGTGGCTAGTGGTTCAGAGTGTTTATTAAAGGTTAATAGAAGGATTTCGAGAAAATTTGGCGAGTTGCGTGTGCAGGATCATGTCAACGATGAAGAAAGAATCTCGGTGGATTCCGGAATTTTGTAATTTGTAGCTTCAAGCTAAGTGGGAGAGCCCCACTGTCTATGATTGGATTGCGTAGTGTCAACTTTTGCGGTTTCTGGTTAGCGGTGTATTGGTGGGTCATTACGACTAAGGAAAGAAAACACTGGTGGTAATTTGAGCAAAGGATTTGGGGAATGTGTGTCATATTTGGCCTTATCAATTCATATTCAGGTTGGTGGGAAGACTCAGAGTTTATGCTTCGTGTAGATGTAATGCACAGGGAAAGTGAGACAGTCGGGTGTTTCCTTGAGAAAGTGTCCATGTGCTAGCAGGGCCTTGGAGTTGATCATGTATGGGAACAAGTTAGAGCAAGTGATTCTCAATAACGGTCATAGTGGATTCAAAAATTTAAAGTGTGGTGTCTAAGGATCTCAAGTCTATAGTATGGTTGAGTATCGAGCTTTTGCAGCAGATTATGAAACGGGGCTTGGAGTACTCTGCGTTATCTTCAGGTTGTGGTGTAGCATTAGAGAAACGGAAGAAAAAAATTCGGATTCATAAAAGAAGTATCAGAAAGGGTGTACCAGTTAAAGATGTAAAAAGTGCGCACAAGAAGGGATATGAGATAATTAGTGTGTTTTGAAATAGCGTGGTCTTAGTGGGTTTTGAAATAAGGTCACTTGGGATGAGTGCAGATTTGAGTTCGTGATGTAATGAATGGAGTTATTATTATTTCTAAGGCAAGTTGAGAGTAAATTGAGAAAAGACGTATCGGCTAACAATGGTTGAATTGGCACGATGGTGGCAATAATCAGTTCCTTCAGCGCATTGAATTATGCATGTGAATTGTGGCGGTATGTGCGAGGCTTGACGGCCGTTGTAATTGATTTTATTTGGAGGAATTCAAGTATTATGACATGTTATGTGTAGAGGGATCCCAGAAGAGTTATGGTGGTTTAGACCACTACTTGAGGCCGGTATTTTCTACGGATATAAGAATTCAGTCACGTGTTGCAATGGTTATCTTGAAATAAGTTAAGAAGAAGGTTTCTATATGATGAAGTGTTTACCCTATTAGTGGTTCGGGAGTTATGATGGAATTCTTGTACTCCTGCGCATTGGCGTGGTTAAGTGCACTAAGTAGCATGGGATTCGAAAGTTGAGGATT
>AWOL01S0027868.1:30792-43611 GCA_000715115.1 Nicotiana otophora | reverse complement strand
TAATTTTTTTCTAGATTGGATGCGACGCATCCAACCCCTCTTCCTCTAGCTAGAGCACATTTTATTCATATTTTTGCACTCTAAACACCCTAATTCATCACACACAACTCAATTAGTCATAAAACTACTAATTAAACCATGTTGGACATTTTAAGGATCAAAAAGCGATTAAAACATGGGTAAAGTAACATCAACACATATCGAAATATGCCCAACATCAGAAGTCTATGACTTCCTTTTCTCTAACTTTCTCGAAAGCCTGTGCTTCAACCCATTTAGAGAAATAATCAATCATAAACAAAATAAACTGAACCTTACCTGGGGCCGATGGGAGAGGCCAACGATGTCCATTCCCCATTTCATGAAGGGCCATGGGGATAGGACCGAGTGGAGCAGTTCCCCGGGTTGATGAATCATGGGCTCATGCCTTTGGCATTTGTCGCATTTTCGAACGAGCTCCCTTGCATCCTTGCCCATATCGGTCCAATAATAACCTGCTTTGATTACTTTGTGGACTAGTGAATCGGCACTGGAATGATTTTCACAAGTGCCCTCGTGAATTTCCCATAGGATGTAGTCGGTATCTCCCGGTCCCAAACATATTGCCAATGGTCCATCGAACGTCCTTCTAAACAGCGTTCCGTCTTTGGACAAAGTGAATCGTGATGCCTTTGTGTGCAGAGCTCTTGACTCATTTGGATCTGATGGAAGCTTCTCGCTCTTTAAGTACTCTATGTATTTGTTTCTCCAATCCCAGGTTAAATTTGTGTAGTTTATCTCGGCGTGACCTTCTTCGATTACCGATTTCATGAGTTGTACGACAGTCCTCGAGTTGAGTTCGTCATCTTCGACCGATGAACCTAAGTTTGCAAGAGCATCGGCCTCGTTGTTCTGTTCTCGAGGTACATGTTGCAAGGTCCACTCCTTAAATCAATATAGAGTCACTTGTAGTTTATCCAAGTACCTCTGCATTCGGTCTTCTCGGACTTGAAAAGTATCGTTAACTTGGTTTACCACGAGGAGAGAATCATACTTAGCCTCTATGACCTCCACTCCAAAGCTTCTAGCTAGTTCGATATATCCTCGTCAGCCTCTATACGGCCTTTACATTATTCACTACCGTGATATCCTCGATAACTTTGATTTTATCGGGGTTGATCTTGATTCCCCGATTGGATACCATGAAACCAAGAAACTTGCCCGAGCCAACCCTGAATGCACATTTTTCGGGGTTGAGCTTCATATTGTACTCCCTTAGTATATAAAAAGTCTCTTGCAAATGCTTTAAATGGCCCTCGGCTCGCAGGGACTTGACTAATATGTTATCAATATAAACTTCCATTGATTTTCCTATTTGTTCTTCGAACATTCGGTTTACTAGGCGTTGACAAGTTGCACCAGCATTTTTTAGACTGAATGGCATTACATTATAATAGTAGGTACCGTACTTAGTGATAAATAAGGTCTTTTCCTGATCCTCTGGGTTCATCTGTATCTGGTTGTACCCGGAGTAGGCATCGAGAAAACTGAGAGTCCCGTGGCCAGCCGTGGCATCGGTCATACGATCGATATTGGGCAAAGAAAAAGAATCCTTGGGGCATGATTTATTCAGGTCTTTATAATCCACACACATTCTAAATATGTTTCCCTTCTTAGGGACTACCACCACGTTTACTAACCATTCGGGGTACTTTACTTCTCGAATGGATCCTTTTTTGAGAAGTTTGGTTACCTCATCCTTGATGAAGGCATGTTTGACCTCGGACTGGAGCCTTCTTTTTTGCTTCACCAGATTGAATTTTGGATCCAAGCTTAGTCTATGAGTGGTGATTTCTTGTGGGATCCCTGTCATGTCAAGATGGGACCAAGCGAAATAGTCCATGTTAGCTATAAGAAATTGAATAAGCTTTTTCCTGAGCTCGGGACTTAACCCTGTGCCCAGGTATACCTTTCATTCGGGCAGATATTCGATTAGTGTGATTTTCTCTAGTTCTTCGACCGTTGATTTGGTAGCGTCGGAATCATCGGGGACCGAGGGATCCCATAATCATCATCTTCGTCAGTCTTCTGCTTCTCTAGTTGGGTCGAGGCTGACATTTATGATTGCTATTTGGTATCTTATTTTTCCTTCGAATTTGATCCCTTTGTCGATGAGAGTGATGATATCGGAATCACTTCATTGACGGCAAACATTTCCTTTGCGGTTGGTTGCTCCCCGTAGATTGTTTTGAATCCCTCTGGTGTTGGGATTTTTAGAACCTGATGAAGGATCGAGGGTACCGCTCTCATGTTGTGGATCCACGGCCTCCCGAACAGGGAGTTATACCTCATGTCGCCCTTGATCACATGGAACTTCATTTCTTGGATGGTCCCGTACATATTTCTCATGTCGCCCTCGATCACATGGAACTTCATTTCTTGGATGGTCCCGTACATGTTTACTGGCAGAATTATCTCGCCCTTAGTAGTTTCACATGCCATGTTGAATCCGTTTAGTACCAGGGTTACGGGCACGACCTGGTCCTGTAGACCGAGTTACTCTACGACTCTTGATCGAATGATGTTAGTTGAACTACCTGAATCAATTACACAAGCTTAACTTGAGTTTTATTCATAAGTATAGATATTATCAGTGCATCGTTATGGGGCTGCATGATTCCTTCTATGTCTTCGTCATTAAAGGACAAGGTTCCTTTTGGTATGTAATCCTGAGCTCGAGATCACTTCTCTCTTACAATCGACATCTTAGTACGTTTAAACACTAGCCCCTGGGGGACATCGATCCCTCCGATGATCATGTGGATAATGTGTTATGGCTCTTCTTGTTCGTTTTGTCTATTGAACTCTCTGTTTTTGAAATGATTCTTGGCCCAGTCACTTAAAAACTCTCGAAGATGCCCTTCATTGAATAATCGGGCTATCTTTTCTCTCAACTACCTGCAATATTCCGTTCTGTGGCCATGGGTTCCATGATACTTCCACATTTGATTGGGATTTCTCTAGGCTAGATCGGTCTGCAGAGGTCGAGGCCATTTAGTATCTTTGATGCATCCGATAGCCGATACGATGGAGGATGCATCAATGTTGAAGTTATACTCTGACAATCGTGGTGCTTCCTTAGGTCCGGTATGCCTGTCGAAACCATTCTTGTTCATCATCCCTCAAGACCCTTGGCCTCGATCACTCCTCCTTTCACCTCGTACAGAGTTGCATCCTAGTTTGTTGCCCATACGATCTCCATTATAAGGCCAGTATCGGTCCTTGTTTGACGTTGGTTCTCGGTCGATGTCCCTTTTAATAACAGACCCAAAAGGGGCCCCCAACTGGTCGTCTTCTACTCAAATCTTCGATTGATATCGATTATGTACATCGGCCCAGGTAACAATCGGGTACTCAATTAAGTTCTGCTTCAAATGATGTGATGCCATTGAGCTTCGTTCATTTAGTCCTTGGGTGAAAGCTTGAACGGCCCAATCATCTATGACCGTTGGTAGATCCATTCGTTCAATTTGGAAACGAGATGCAAACTCTCTTAGCATCTCGTTATCCTTTTGCCTTACCTTGAAAAGGTCCGACTTTCTGGTCTCGATCTTTATGGCTCCAGCGTGTGCTTTGACAAAAGAATCTGCAAGCATGGCAAAAGAATCGATAGAGTTAGGTGGTAAATTATGATACCATATCATTGCTCCTTTTGACATGGTTTCCCCTAATTTCTTTAATAATACGAATTCGATCTTGTCATCCTCTAGATCGTTCCCTTTAATGGCACATGTGTAAGAGGTGGCATGTTCGTTGGGGTCGGTCGTTCCATTATATTTAGGAATCTCGGGCATGCAGAACTTCTTGGGGATTGGTTTGGGAGCTGCGCTAGGGGGAAAGGCTTTTGTATGAACTTTTTGGAATCCAAACCCTTCAATATTGATGGTGCCCCCGGGATCTAATCAACCATGGAGTTATAAGTTTCTACTTTTTTGTCGTTTGCTTCAATCCTCTTTTCTCCTGACTCTATCCATTTTGTCAGTTCCTCGAGCCTCTTTATGATTTCGGGGTTAGTCCCCGATTCTTGTTCATTTGACCTTACTACAGCTGGCCCCGTGATGTGGGTGACTTCTCGGGGTGGACCGGACTCAGGCCTGCTTGGTGCCTGGGATTGGCTGTGCAACTGAGCTATCGCTACCTGTTGAGCTTGCAACATTTCAAAAATCATACGCAGGTTGATCCCGCCTTCTCCAATACTTTGGGTATTTCAAATTGCAGATCGAGTTCCACCATGAATGCTCTTTTCGGGGCCAGAATGTTGGTTCGCTTCGCTGGACACATGGGAATTAACGTCAATTGGATCCACGGTCCAAGTCCCAACGGGGTCAACGGGTGGCCTTACATCCCCGGGCGTCACATTGTTATTCTCATCTTGATGGCCAGATTCGTTGTCAATAGGTAGAGCAATTAACTGAGAGTTCGTCATTTTCAGACTGAAATCAAAGACACTTCCGAGAGCAAATGTAAAATAGTGTGTGTTTTACAGAGGTTTGTATAAAAATAACCACTATTATCCTTATTCCCACGATGGGCGCCAAACTGTTTATCCGAAAAACGGATAGAGTTGAATTTATACGTTGTTCTAAGGATACGTGATATAAATTGATAAAAATTGAAAAAGATACGTAAATGAATATAGAAATTAGTTATAAAAGAAATGAATGCAAACCGAATGAACTAGTTAGCCTAAGCCTTCAAGTTTTATCACCTTCAGAATGATTGGTGGAAGAAACAATATGACTAAATATCAAAAGCTAAAAGGGGATAGTATTTGCTCTCTTTTCTGTATATCTCCCAAATGAATCTGTCCCTTCTACAAATGATAACAACTCTTAATATAGTGGGAGAATTTTATTTTGGATATAATTAAAAATACATAGTGGGAATCCCATGATAGATTAATTAATTAGTTTTTTCTTGATTCAAGCCGTGATTTCTGCCGAGATTCTCCCCCTAATTGCGGCTATAACGAATTTTTTGTTTCTTGGCTCGATCTTGATCTTGGCCGATCTCGATCCTGATTGATTTCTGGGGCTTGAGATCGATCTTGGCCGATCTCTATTTGTTCGACCTCGATGTCTCGAACTCGATCTTGACCGATCACAATCTAGATTGGTTTCTGGGGATCGATCTCGACAACCAAACTCCGTATCATGGCTCGATATTACAATGACGAACCTTGGTCCGTCATGTTCCAATCATGAAGGGCAAACCCGATTTTGACCGTATACATAAGCAAAAAAGGTTTCTCTTGTTTTGGTCTAAACATGAATATGCATTTATCTAGAATTGTGGTAATTACTTATGGCAACGAATGATCGCAAAGAATATTAAAATTAGCTTTTTAAATAATAGTGTAAATGTTTTTACAACAACAACAACAACAACCCAGTAAAATCTCATTATTGGGGTCTGGGGAGGGTAGTGTGTACGCAGACCTTACCCCTACCCCGAAGGAGTAGAGAGGCTAATTCCGAAAGACCCTCGGCTCAAAAAAAATAAAGACAAAAGGACAAAAAGGGAGACAATATTAGTAATACAACAACACTCATAGGATAAATAGGAACACCATGAAATCGAAAGATGCAAAGCAAAGGGAGACAATATTAGTAAATATTAGTATCGCCACAACAATCATAAGAAAAATAGGAACACCGTGAAATCTAGAAGAAAGATGCAAAGCAAAAGCGATAGCTAGTAAATAGGACATATACTAAAAAGTGAAATAGTAAGCCACAACATTGCCACTAGCTATCTTAGACAAAACCCCTAAATGGCTAGTCCCACAATAAAATAATTTTTATATGGCAACGCGAAGAAGCATTAGACGGCAAATTTGTAGAAACGATACCCTTTTAAGTTGGCCAAATACATACACAGCCCCTTAAAGTTGGCACCAAATTCCATTTATACACCTCAACTATCCCGTGTACCTATTAGACACTCTAACGCCGCTATAATGTACCTATGGAACAGAATTCACTAACATGTCAAAAGAGTGATTCTCACTCTTATATGGGCGCGTGAATTATGCTTACATGGCACCAAAATCTCCTCCACTCTCTCAAAAATTGTTCCTCCATCTTCTTCCTACTTTAATTTCCTTCAATCTCAATTTTACCTTCTTCCGTCCACCCTTTATTCTCACAAAAAGTAAACATCTGAATCCCAACCCCTCCATGGACTCAAACATCCTCCATTTTTTCCCTGGGCTTCATTCACCAAAAATAACTATTGCTAAGATCATTGTCCATACTTTCCACAACACCTCACCAGCATAGAATAATTAAAAAAATCTCGTGACAAACATTTAATTCAATTTAATTGAGTATTATAGGAAAGGCTGAATTTTTGTTTAACAAGGAACAAAAAACTTATCTATAAACAAAAGACTAAATTACAAATTAGGACATAGTTTTTCAAATAAAATGAACGGTTTAGGAGATGGAGTGACATTCTTACTAATCGTCATCTACTTAAAACTCTTCGACTGAATGTGTGATAGTGCATAATATGGATATAGGGAAATAGAGAAGCAACTTAAATCTTAGGCTTGTAGTGGTTATCTCTGTTTTTTGTGCGGTTGCAATTGAATAACACAGATGAAGCGGACTAATTCGCCGGATCTCGACCTGTGTTATCTATTTTGGTCTGACTGAGTCGCTTCATTCGCTACATATTGCTGAGGGGCGTTTCTGATGGGGTTTCCAAAGAGGTGTCGCCAAGTTTTTCTGTGTTTGGTGGTTGCAATTGAAGAACACGAAAGAGAAGAAAAAGACTTTTGTTTTTCTTTTGTTATTTGACACATGTTACCCAGTGATTTGTCCGTCTTCCATGTCAGTGTACTTGCAAATCACGGGTTTCATTTTTAAGAGAGATTAAGACCCAGGTATTCCATAGGTACACTATAGTGACGTTAGAGTGTCTAATAGGTACACGGATTGGTTGACGTGTCTAAATAGAATTTGGCGTCAACTTTAAGGGGTTGTGTATGTATTTGGCATTTTAAGTTTTAACATAAGTTGAACACTATGCATACCTGACGTGCCAAACCTAGAATGCCTTTTCGGAAGAAATTTATTCATTATGAGATTCTCTTTGAAATACTTTATATAGTTATACACAATTAAAATAATGAGAAGATTTATATAAGTAAAATTTTGATGTTAAATTCCGAAATTTTAGGAGAGATTTAATAACTGAAATTTATCTTACTGTAAAGTCCTAAATAATAGAAACATACTTAAGTAAATATTCCTAAATATTAGAAAATTAATTAAATAATTATTTTAAAATATTAAAAAAATAATCAAATTACTATTTTGTCTAGTGTGAACCCTATTTTAAAAGGGTAAATAAGGCGAACGACATTTCGCTAAAGGTTTTATATTTTTAATATAGTATAGATAGATAGATATAGATAGATATAGATATATATATAGATATAGATAAATAGATTAGCATCGTAATCCAAAATGACAATTAGATTAAAAGAAACTCAAAAGAACAAGGAAAAGGGCATTTGAGCGAAGGAAGCGGCCTTGTCCCTTAATTAAGATATTAACATTCTTACCTCTCTCTATACATGGCTCTTCTAAAATGATTAAGACATCTTAAATTGAGCCTTGTCATCTCTATACATTGTTTTATAAATTGTACATGTATTTTAAAAAAAAATTAGGAGATTAAGTTTATGAGCATACGTTTATTTTAGAACAATATCATTTTTGTTGCACGTGATGAAGTCATAAAAAATTAATACAAAAAAAGAAGTATAAATTAATTTATTAAAATGTAGTTTATCTGGAGGTAATAGAAATAAGCTTAAAGTTGCATAAAATCATTATAGTCCAAGTCAAGCTCTTCGACCCAGTTTCCATTTACATTTTCTTTTTCTTCTCATTCTCATTTTCTTTTCCTTTCCAATGCTTATCCATCTCAACATCTCACTTTATTGCCTTATAAAAACTTTTTGTTTCTACACTATCATTTTACCTAGTTGCCTTAAAATAAGAAAGTTATTATTTCTTCTGTTGGTCTTAGTTGTAGTGCTGCATATGCGCCACGAGGTCTAGCAAAAAATCCAGCCACTCTCCGCAAAAATTGAACTGTTTAGGTACCCATTGAGTATATCTAATGGATTACTACAACATACGGATCTCCTTTGACTTATTGAAGCTTTTTCTATAATTTAATTTCCATGAGGATTAAATTGAAGAAGAAAGACAGCTCCAAATCATGTGAGTGACAGAGAATGAACAAGTGGGAAAAAGGCAGTCTCAACGGATTAGGAATGAACAACTGCCAAACGGTGCGGTGCAATGCGGTTGCGGGCAAAACCTGCGAAGATTTTAACCTGCCCCGCCCTGCATAGACTTAAACTTGCACAGCCCCGCATAACCTTAAACCCGCACCGCCCTACCCCATTTTCCATCCCTATGAACAACGTTGTACAAATTAAAATGTCATTGAAGCTATGGGCGGGTTTATAGGTAAAATTATGGGGCACGTGAACCCATACTATTTTTGTAAAATTAAATATTTTATGTACATATTTTCTATAATTGGTATAATATTAACTGTTGGCACCCATACTCCAAGAAGGTTGAATGGTGCACTTAATTAAAAATGAGTTATTTATCAAGAGAAATTGGGATCAACTACCACTTAATACATTTTTTTTCTTATTTCTTTTTAGTAGTACACCCATATACTTAAAATTCTAGATCTAAAGTCACCTAAAAAGTGTGTTGACGCCAACTAAAAAGTGTGTCAAACCTACACCTCAATTAGCGGGTTTAAAACTTAGGTAGGACTCGTCTTCATTTTATTTATACTCATCTGAAATCTATTATGATAATTTACTACTACTTTACTATTGTTACCTTAGACAATCCCGTGCAAGAATAGGAGGGGGGTTGTTTAAGGTAAGAAAGATAATTCTATGGTTTTTACCATCCTATAGACTATTTGAAACCTTATTACTCTTCTTACTCAAGTTTTAATTTAATTATATGGTCATATACAATTTATCAATTATGTACAAATAAATTTAAATGAGTATCCCTTTATATTAGGAATTGAATAAGGAATATCACTTATTTTCTTATCCCTTTATATTTGCCCACTCTCTCTCTCTCTGTCTCTCTCTCTCTCTTCATCTCTCTCTCTCTCTTCGTCTCTCTACTCTCCTTCTATGTTTTTTTCCCCAATTTTTCTTCATTTGATGTTCTCTGTTTTTTTATGCTTTCTTGTTGTATAGAGTTTTAATAGAATTCATCAATGAATTTTAAACATTTTAACTTAACAATTTCCTTTCATGTTGCACAGCTGGTGTTCAAATTGAAATTGTCAATCAAGAAATTTTGAAGATATTTGACTCTCCACCATTGACAGCTATTAAAAAGCTTTGAAGCTTTGAAATCGAATTTGGGTTTTCAAAAACCATTATTTATTTGGAATGGGTGTTGTTGCAAATAATTGAAAATATTATTTGGAGTTTATATCTCAATTTTGAGGGTGTTTTGGTGAAGATTAGACTTGATTTTGACTGAATTTCATATTGAAACTCGAAAAAGAAGAAGAAGAAGAAGAAGAAGAAGAAGAAGAAGAAGAAGAAGAAGAAGAAAAACATATGACATACAATATACTTACGAAATTGTAGTAAAATTATATTATTATTGTATGTAAATTGTATTCTGTTGTAGTTATATTTTTTTTTTAATTTGAATGTTGTATGAAAGTTAAAAAATAGTTGTATATTGTATGAATCATTGTATAAAATTTGTATTTAAGTTATCAATACTATCTTTTTACGTAAAGTTGTTGATATGTATCAAAATTGTATTAAGAGAGTAACTTTTGATTGGAATTTTAGAGAGGAAGAAGCACACACCACAGACAAAATATATACAAAACACATATTGTATAAAATTTGTATTCAAGTTGTATGATATTATAGTTGTATTTAACTGTAACGATTTGGCCGGTCGTTTTGAGTATTACCACCCTGTTTTCCCCATTTACTGCTCAATTTATACTTTATAATTATTTTATGACTTACTGGATTAGTTGGCTCGGGTCTGGAAGGATTTCGGAGTAAAATGAGACACTTAGTCTTATAATTAAAAACTTAAATTGGAAAAGTTAACCGGATGTCGACTTATATGTAAACGACCTCGGATTTGAATTCTGGTGATTCCAATAGCTCCGTATGGTGATTTTGGACATAGGAGCGTGTCCGAAAAGTTATTTGGAGGTCCGTAGAGGAATTAAGCTTAAAATGCCGAAAGTTGAATTTTGGGGAAGTTTAAACGGAGGGTGACTTTTTGATATCGGGGTCGGAATCCGATTCTGAAAATTGTAATAGATCTGTTATATCATTTATGACTTGTGTGCAAAATTCGAGCTCAATCGGACTTGATTTGATATGTTTCGGCGTCGTTTGTAGAAATTTAAAATTTCAAGATTCATTAGGCTTGAATTAAGGTATGATTCGTGGTTTTGATATTGTTTGATGTGATTTGAGGCCTCGAGCAGATTCGTGTTATGTATTGAAACTGGTTGGTATGATTGGACGGGGTCCCGGAGGCCTCGGGTTTGATTCGGGGTGGTTTCGGACCAAGTTTGGGTATTTTGATGTTGTTGGTTGCTGGTTACAGTATTGTTCTTCGCGTTCGCGAGGAGCCTCTCACGTTCGCAAAGAAGGATTTTGCTATTGGGACTTTGTTCTTCACGTTCGCGAAGAGGTTCTCGCGTTCGCGAAGAAGGAATTTTATTGTCTGTCGTCTCACTTTGGAGGCTCATATCTCGCAATCTATAAGAAATTTGGAGTTGATCCAAAACTGAAAGTTGTAGACCTTTGTGTCTAGTTTTCATAAAGGTAAACCATTTGTCATTTGGAATTGTATACAAAAAGTTATGGTAGATACACTATAGACTATCTGAAAAGAGTTTGGAAATCTCTATTGTACAGGGCTGACTTTGGAAGCTTATATCTCGCAATCTATAAGGAATTGGGAGATAATCAACAAATGAAAGTTATAGTCCTTGGTGTTTAGTTTTCAGAAAGTTAAACCATTCATCATTTGGAGTTTTATACAAAACGTTATGACCATTATACTAGAGGCTGTCTGAGAAGGGTTTGAAAATGGTTGTTGGAGAATTTGTTCATCGCGAACGCGAGGGGAGGGTCGCGAACGCGAAGAACAAACCACTGGGCAGCAGAATAAAGTTCAAATTCGTCTCATTCTTCTATTTTTTGGACCAAGGAAGCTCGGGTGAGGCGATTTTTCAAGAGTTTTTTAAGAAACATTTTGGGGTAAGAATTCCTGATCTGATTTTGGTTAATTACATGAATCTATTGTTGTTTTTACCACTAAATTAGTGAATTAAGTTGCAAATTTTAGAAAACCCTTTTGGTTTAATTTGAAGATTTGAGGGTCGAGTTGAGGTCGGATTTTGATAAAATTGGTATGGTTAGACTCGTGGTTGAATGGGCTTTCGGATTTTATAACTTTTGTCGGGTTGCGAGACGTGGGCCCCACGAGCAATTTTTGAGTTAAATTTCGGATTTTATTGAAAAATTAGTATTTTCATATAGAATAAATCTCTATGATTTATATTGACTGAATCGAACTAATTGTGACTAGATACGAGGCTTTCGGAGGCAAATTTGCGAGGCAAAGGCATAACGGAGTAAAGAATTACACGGTTTGAGGTAAGTAACACTTCTAAAATTGGTTCTCAGGGTATGAATCCCCGAATTGGTGTTATATAAATTGTTTGGAGGTGACACTGTCACGACCCGAATTTTTCACCTTCGGACCGTGATGGCGCCTAACATTTCACTTGCTAGGCAAGCCAACGTTAGAATAATATTAACCGATTTTTAAATAATTTTTAAATTATTAATAATCAAAGAAACAAATGCGGAATCAAAGTTTGAAATATAGTGAATAATCCATAAAAATAATGGTGTCTAAATACCATCTCAGAATTGGTGTCACAAGTGCACGAGCATCTAGAATAAATACAAATAAAGGTCTGAATAAAATAAAACTGTCTGAAAATAAACACACAGCTGAAGTAAAATAAACGGGGACTTCAGAACTGCGGACGCCATGCAGTTATACCTCAAGTCTCCTCTGGTAGCTGAAATCCGAGCAGGTCTATGGTACGCCGTTGGGACCAACTCCAAAATCTGCACAAGAAGTGCAGAGTATAATATCAGTACAACCGACCCCATATACTGGTAAGTGCTGAGCCTAACCTCGACGAAGTAGTGACGAGGCTAAGACGGGTCACTTACATTTCATGTACGCAATATTAGTAATAACAACAATAATATAAATAAATCAGGTAACTCATTTATAATAATTGAAGCCAACTCAGCAGTTATAACCAATTATCATTTCTATCAATTCTGTTGCAGCGTGCAACCCGCTCTCACAATATATTCACATTCAATTCTGTTGCAGCGTGCAACCCGCTCTCACAATATATTCACATTCAATTCTGTTGCAGCGTGCAACCCGCTCTCACAATATATTCACATTCAGTTCTGTTGCGGCGTGCAACCCGCTCCTCCAATATATTCATTTTAATCAAGTCTGTTGCGGCGTGCAACCCGATCCCCCAATATATATATATGTATGTCGACTTTTAAATAAGTTTGTTGCGGCGTGCAACCCGATCCTCCAATATGGACTTTTAATAAGTCTGTTGTGGCGTGCAACCCGATCCTCCAATATGGACTTTTGATAAGTCTGTTGCGGCGTG
>AWOL01S0027868.1:431-21491 GCA_000715115.1 Nicotiana otophora | reverse complement strand
TCAATTCTGTTGCAGCGTGCAACCCGCTCTCACAATATATTCACATTCGGTTCTGTTGCGGCATGCAACCCGCTCCTCCAATATACTTATGTTAATTAAGTTTGTTGCGGCGTGCAACCTGATCCCCTAATATATACATGTATATCGACTTTTAAATAAGTCTGTTGCGGCGTGCAACCCGATTCTCTAATATAGACTTTTAATAAGTTTGTTGCGGCGTGCAACCCGATCCTCCAATATATTCATTATAATCAATTCTGTTGCGGCGTGCAACCCGCTCCTCCAACATATTTATTTATCAATTCTTATATAAGAAATTTCTCCAATAAATGCAACAATTAATATAAAATTATAAGACAACAAGCATACAATAATTATGATTTAAATATGAAACAAAAAAAAGGCAAATAGCAAATTATTATGGAAATCAGAGAGAAAATATGCAGTTTAATATTTAATATGCTAAATGTCATATAACAATTAAGGCACATAATTCAAATAGCATGTAACAATTAATGCAGGAATTCAAGAATTAATATTTGACAAAGAATAAGAGAGAAACAATTTATGATTTTTCAAGTAAACAGGCAAACAATTAATTTGACGACGTATAGACACTCGTCACCTCGCCTATACGTCGTTCACATGCATTTCACATAACAAATAATTTAAGGGTTCTATTCCCTCAAGTCAAGGTTAACCACGATACTTACCTCGCTTTGTAAATTCCAATCAATTACTCGACCTCAACTTTTTCTTTTAAATTTATCTCCAAAAGCTTCAAATATATTCACAAATAATTCGATATACTCAATACGAATCATAGGAATTCATTCCATATGAATTTACAAATTTTTCGGATACAAATCCGAAATTCATTAAAATACTCGGCAGTGGGACCCACATCTCAAATCCCAAAAAAACTTATGAAATCCGAACACCCATTCCGAGACGAGTCCAACCATACAAAAATTATCCAATTCCGATGTCAAATGGACCTTCAAATCATAAATTTTTGTTTTTGGAAGATTTTATAAAAATCTGATTTTTCTTCCATAAATTCACGGATTCATGATATAAATGAGTATGAAATCTTGGAATATAATCAATATAGGATAAGGAACACTTATCCCAATATTTTTCCGTAAAAATTGCCCAAATATTGCCTTACCCGAGCTCAAAAATGGGAAAGAGTTGAAAATGGGTCGAAACCCCATTTCCAGAACTTAAGTTCTGTTTCTGGGATTTTTACCCTTCGCGAACGCGGTCAGTGCCTCGCGTTCGCGAAGCACAAATTTGTGTTGTCCAATTTTACTCTTCGCGAACGCTACCCCGCGAACGCGATGCTTGCCTGGCTTGGCCTTCGAGAACGCGAGATGCCCTTCGCGAATGCGAAGACTAATTTTTTCCTGGCCAGCCTCTTTCCCTTCGCGAACGCGAAGCTTTGAACCTCAATCCTTCGCGAACGCAATCATTATGTCGCGAACGCGAAGCACAAAATGTGCCAGCCCCAATTTGCTCTTCGCGTTCGCGATACCTTCGCGAACGCGAAGAAGAACACACCAGAAGCCTGAAGTCTGCAGAAAACCAGATTTCCTAAAGTCTGAAATCGTCCCGTAGCCCATCCGAAACTCACCCGAGCCCTCGAGGCTCCAAACCAAACTTGCACACAAGTCCTAAAATATCATACGAACTTGCTCGCACAATCAAATCGCCAAACTAACACCTAGAACTACGAATTGGACACCAAATCAAAGGAAATTTTTAAGAAAACTTTAAAACCTTTATTTTTACAATCGGACATCTGAATCATGTCAAATCAACTCTAATTCTCACCAAATTCGGCAGATAAGTCATAAATATTATAGTGGACCGACACCGGGATCCGAAACCAAAATACGGACCCGAGGTCAATAAATCCAACATCAATAATTTCTTAAAAATCATTAAGCTTTCAAGCTTTTAATTTTTCATCAAAATTTCATATTCGAGCTAGGGATCTCGGAATTCGATTCTGGACATACGCCCAAGTCCCAAATCACGATACAGACCTACCGAAATTGTCAAAACACTGATCAGGGTCCATTTGCTCAAAATGTTGACTAAAGTCAACTCAATTGAGTTTTTAAAGCTCTATTTCATATTTTAATCCATTTTTCACATAAAAACTTTTCGAAAAACTGTACGGACTGCGCACGCAAGTCGAGAAATAATAAATGGTGCTTTCGATATTTTAGAACACAGAATTACTTATTAAATTTAAAGCTGATATTTTGGGTCATCACAGACACACACGATAGTTGACGAGCGTGTGGACGTACACCATATAAATTGACTTGAATAAATCTTATGAAGTTGCAAAGTTAAAGAATCATGTTATTATCTGAACATGCCACACGTGTTAGAGGAATTGAGTTGAGGCTCATAATAAAGATCATGTTTAGGTTATATGCCGATATTTTGGGACCCATAGGGTCGTATTGATGTTGAATTAATTATTTTAAAATATACATTTCATACTCAGTCATACTCATCCATTGTGAGAATATTTATTGAATCAGGTCTGCTCGCCTGCAGCAGACCATATCGGCTTTATATATATTATTATTATTACAGGATCGGGCTGCACGCCGCAGCAGGCCTTATGGGCTTTATTACTATATGGATCGGGGCTGCCCGCATGTAGCAGGACTTATAGGCTTTGTTATTATTATGGGATCAGATTGCACGCCGCAGTAGGCCATATCGGCTTTATATAGCGTTTGGGCTGAAGGACCACCTCCAGAGTCTGCACACGCACCCAGTGAGCGCGGTTGATTTATAGCGCTTGGGCTGAAGGAGCCTCTCCGGAGTATGCACACACCCCCAGTGAGCGCGGTTGATTTATATTGAGGGATGGATCTTCCCTGGGCATGGATCTTGCCCGAAGCATTTATATTGAGGGATGGATTTTTTCTGGGCATGGATCTTGCCCGAAGCATTTATATTGAGGGATAGATTTTTCCTGGACATGGATTTTGTCTGAATCATTGATTTATATTGAGGGATGGATCTTCACTGAGCATGGATCTTGCCCGAAGCATTTATATTGAGGGATAAATTTTTCCTGGGCATGGATCTTGCCCGAAGCATTTATATTGAGGGATGGATTTTTCCTGGACATAGATCTTGTCCGAATCATTGATAGTTGGGGATGGATCTTTCCCTGGGATGGATTGTCCATATACAGTACTGAGTGATTGAGTATTCTAGATTATGAGTACACAGAGTTTTCACTAAGGTGCATCACATACAGTATGTACATTAGCATATAGATACAGAGATGTCATATTCCTCGTATTGTTCAGAATTGATCTGTTTTATTTGTACTGAAAGCAACTGTTGAATTTGAAAGCATGCCTACATTTCTGTATTATTATTATTTATACTGGATTGTACCTGCGGAGCTCGTCACTACTTTCATCCCAGAGGTTAGTCTTGTTACTTATTGAGTTGGTTGTACTCATACTACACTCTGCACCTCGTGTGCAGATCCAGGTGCTTTCAGATACGGCGACTGTTAGATCAGTTGGAGACTATCAAGGTAGCTGCCTGGAGTACGCTGACCTTGACTCCCTTTCTTTTAGTTATTGTATTGTTCTATACTTTCAGACAGTGTTTTGTCAATCAGACTTTGTATTCATATTAGATGCTCATGTACTTAGTGACACCGGGTTTTGGGAGTGTTTATATTTGTGCTTGTGAGGTTTTCTTTCGCTGAATTTAATAATTATGTTTTCAAATTTAAAAGATATGGTGGTTTATTGAGATTGTCGGCTTGCCTAGTATTGAGATAGGCGCCATCACGACATGTGAGATTTTGGGTCGTGACATTAATTGGGTAGAAATAATGTATAAAAGTTGTAGATGAGTTGTATAATATATAATATGTGTATATTCGTGTATGGGATATACATGGATATCAATTGAGATACATTTGAGATACATGTGTCGTAAAGACATTTTTCAACCAATTTCAGTTACGAATTTTGATTCAAACCAGTACAAATCACTTTTAATTTTTCTCAACTTTTGTATTTAACTTTGTCCAAGTATCTTCGATAAATTCCAGCCACACTCACTCAAAAACAACTAACAAATTTCATATTTCAAAGTTGAAGTTGAATATTCTGAGATTTGTTAATTGAAACTTTGCAAATTTTAGTTTTCTTTCTCGACTTCACCAATAAAATGACTTTCAATGCTGAGACAATTGAAGTAATCGACTTTAATGATTGAATCAATTTCCCCGTTTAAAATTTTTGGGTTGAAAATTCCTATCTTCTTTTAAGTTAATTGTTGCTAACCCAGTTGTAGTATCGTAATCCTTGAACTTTTGTGATGAAAGCTGCTACTAGATTTGATTGCTAAATATTTTCGATCTGGAGAGAAGAGGGGAGAGAGGAGAAAAAAAAAATGGTGTAACTAAATCCCTTGATTGAAGGCACTAATAATGGATTGGGAGCCTTCTAAAGTGGAATATATATAATTTGTAAATAATCCTTGCTTAGGGCGGGTAATATACAAAATTAGAACAATTTTAGTAAATAAATTTCAAATATTATATAGGAACGAAAAAATCCTAGTTTTCTTTTCTTTGTTTTAGTAGGCGTTCTCAGTCGGATAGGATACAACAACAACAACAACAACAACAACCCAGTATAATCCCACTAGTGGGGTCTGGGGAGGGTAGTGTGTACGCAGACCTTACCCCTACCCTGGGGTAGAGAGGCTGTTTCCAAATGATCCTCGGCATCCTTCCCTCCAAGAACTCCCCACCTTGCTCTTGGAGTGACTCGAACTCACAACCTCTTGGTTGGAAATGGAGAGTGCTTACCATCAGAGCAACCCAAATCGAATAGGATAGAGACATAATATAGTGAAGTAATTAAAGTATGCTTCTTTAGTAGCTTATACTTTAAAAAAAATATCACACAATTTAGCATGATACAAGAACAGGCAAAGTATGAAAAGTAATTGGTCTACACGTGAAAGAATGTGTTGGGTCACATAATTCAACAGGGTAGACTATTATTATATCGTTAATTTATTGTTTAGAAAATCTTCTGTATCAATTAATTTTATCATTTCATAGATTTAGAAAGAACTTGCCATCTTGTAACACGCTATTTTTTTTGGAGTGCGAGGGTTGACGGAGGAGGAGTGGAGGAAAAGAGTAATTGTCACTCAGTTTTTGTTGGATGCAATAGATCTGGAAGGAAAGAATAGTAAAGTATGAACCTAAAAACTAGTACTATTACATAAATTGGACACGAGAACTTATGTATGTTTAATTTAACTGAAAGGGAAAAAGAAAGATACTAATACACTAAACAAGAGCTGTTTACTGCGACTTGGTTTCCCACTTGGAAGCATGACCCTTGTTTTAGTTATAAATATCTGTCCGTTAATCAATATATCCAGCATTCCCACAAAGCCAAACAGTTTGCCTTAGGATCAAAAAAGTTTATTTTGTTTTTTGGTGGAGAAATATTAATCATGAGTATTTCCTTATCATACCATCCAATTTTCAGTCATTTTCTCTTCATGCATATGATGTTGATCTTTATGACTACTTCTATTCAATATGTTTCTGCCAAATCTTATCTAAATGCTTCTGAAAATTATTCAATTAATTCAAGTTCATATGAAGCATTTTCTCTCTTAAAATGGAAGGCAAGTCTTGAAAATTCAAATCAATCACTTCTTTCTTCTTGGGTGGTGACAAGCAGTACTAGACCTAGTCCTTGCCATTGGGATGGCATTTCTTGTGATAAATTTGGAAGAGTTACTCAAATGGATATTGCAAATTATGGGATTAGAGGTACTCTTCACCACCTAAATTTCTCTTCCTTTCCCCATCTCCAATTAATTGATTTTTCCAATAACTCACTCCATGGTACACTGCCACAAAACATATGTAACCTTTCAAGATTAAGTTTTCTTGATTTGAGGTCCAATAATTTTTCTGGAATTATTCCACCTGAAATAGGATTCTTGAAAAATCTCAAGAACTTATATCTAACAGTGAATGAACTCTATGGTCCCATCCCTTCAAGCTTAGGTAACTTAAAATCCCTTGTGCATTTGTGTTTGCTTGGAAATAAACTCAATGGAACCCTTCCAATAGAGCTTGAAAACCTTACACATTTGGAAATTTTTCAAATAGCTGAGAACAATCTTACCGGTCACTTGCCACAAAATGTATGCATTGGTGGAAAACTGACTAAATTCACAGCATATGATAATAACTTTATTGGTAATATCCCTAGAAGCTTGAAAAATTGCTCTAAACTAACCAGACTTAGGCTTGAAAGGAACCAATTATCTAGCAATATATCAGAAGCTTTTGGTGTCTATCCAAATCTAATTTACATTGATTTGAGTCACAATAAGTTTTATGGTGGATTGACATCAAAATGGGGCATTTCTCATAATCTAACCAGCTTGAAAATCTCCAACAACAACTTGTCTGGAACCATACCTATTGAGATAGGAAATCTGACTAAACTAGAAATGCTTGATCTCTCTTCTAATCACTTGACCGGCGAAATTCCTAAAAATTTGGAGAGCTTAACTCTCTTGCTGGTACTTGATTTGCATGGAAATAAAATTTCAGGGGAAATACCTATAGAAGTGGGAAAGTTGTCTAAACTTACAAGACTTGACTTAGCTGCAAATAATATAAGTGGCAAGATTCCAAGAGAAATAGGAGATTGTAGGCAGCTTTGGAACTTGAATTTAAGCAAGAACATGTTAAACACAACTATTCCTTCTAATTTGGGAAATTTACACTCCCTACTGTATCTTGATCTCAGTTATAACATGCTCGGTGGTGAGATACCGCGAATCATAGGATCATTGCAAAGCTTGGAAGTCATGAATCTTTCACATAATAACTTGTGTGGTTCAATCCCATCAAGTTTCAATGAACGCGTTAGTTTGAGTTCTATTGATATATCTTCCAATCAATTGGTTGGTCCTCTTCCCAAGATCATGGCATTTCAAAATGCATTGATTGAACAATTAAGAGATAACCATGATTTGTGCTGCAGCAATCACAGTGGTATGAAACCTTGCTCTTTCTTAGGGAAAAAAGAGAGAAGTAGAAAGATTATACTGACCTTAACTCTGTCTCTTATCTCGGTTGCCCTACTTCTACTTGTGATTACTTGTATTCTTTTTCTAACAAAAAGGAAGAGAAATACTAGTAGTATTCAGCCTAGAGAACCATCTAGCAATTCTTTTTCGATTCGGGGATTTGATGGGAAAATAGCATATGAAAACATCATTACAGCAACAGAGGATTTTGATAGCAAATATTGCATTGGAAAAGGAGGACATGGAACTGTCTTTAGAGTAGAATTACCATGTGGTCAAGTTGTTGCAGTGAAAAAAGTTCATGCTTTAGAAGATGAAGAATACTCTGATGACAACTTGAAAAGCTTTTCAAAAGAAATACAAACTCTTGTAAACATCCGCCATAGAAATATAGTGAGGCTTTATGGATTTTGTTCACATGCACGCCACTCGTTCTTGATTTATGAGTTGTTGGAAGGAGGAAACTTGTCGCAAAACCTTAGCAATAAGGATAGAGCAAGAGAATTAGATTGGCTCAAGAGGGTTGATATTGTCAAGGGGGTAGCAAATGCATTGTGTTACTTACATCATGAGTGTTCACCTCCTATAGTTCACAGAGATATATCAAGTAACAATGTCCTCTTAGATGATGAAGGCAATCCCCATGTTTCTGATTTTGGCACTGCAAAACTCTTAAGGCTTAACTCCTCTAATTGGACATCGTTCGCTGGAACATTTGGCTATGTAGCTCCAGGTATATATATATATATGCTTACTAACTTCTTTGAATCTATTACTACTTGAGAATCTTTTACTCTTACACTATTTTCTAATATCCTATACTTAATTTCTAATATATTTGCAGAGCTTGCTTACACAATGAAGGTAAATGAGAAGAGTGATGTTTACAGTTTTGGGGTGCTATCACTGGAAGTCATTTTAGGTCATCATCCAGGTGATATTATTGCAGCTATATCATCACTTTCGTCAGCGTCAAGCGCCCATGGAACATTGTTAAAGGATATCATTGACCAACGACCACAAGCTCCTGGAAAACAAGAAGCAGAAGAATTGATTAAGATCACAAAGCTAGCATTTGCATGTCTTCGTCAAAGTCCTCAAGCTCGGCCAACTATGAAGCAAGTTTGTGTGTCTTTATCAAAGGAAAAGTTACCTTCAGAAAGCTTGTTCTCCACTGTTATATTAGGCCACTTGCTTGAACCAACACTACCAAGATGCTGATCTTTCTGCGTCTCCCTTTACATTGCTGTGTATATGTATTGTCTATTCCAGTTTGTTCTAGGAATTTAAAGTGTTATAGTGACTAATTTGTTGACATAATAAATTAGTCCATGTGTGACTGACAATCCTTGAAGAGTATGATGTGCCCGGTCTTACTTCTCTTCCACATGCACGGTGCACCCACGATACTCATATGCCTTCAATCATGCCAAGATCCTTGAGTTCATTACTCAGATGATCACTGAACTATTAGAAATCAGGGAGCAAAGTCAATTTTCTTTCAATTTTAACTAGAAAGTCACTCAACTATTTATATTGCACACTGATGATCACTCAGCCGGATTTCTTAATATTTTTCGGTAGAAAAAACTGACATGGCAGTCTATATGGACTTTTTATAATTTTGGCCACATAAAATAATTATCACCCAAACAAAAAATAAATCCAACCTGATCCATTAAAGGTAAACCCACTCGAAATAAACTTTGCTCCTAAATGTATCTCTCTTCCAAAAACCCTTGTACCCCTTGCTATTTTATAAAACTCTCCTCTTCTTCTCTCAAATAGATGAACTTTTCACGGTTTCTCTAATCTAACATTGAACCATTCAGCATCAAAAATAGTTACTTAATAAGAGCAGTTATTTAATTACCTGGTATATCATAGTCCAATTAATACTATTCAGAAAGTAAGACTATCAACTTTCCGTGACTCATTTGATTCCCTCGATATTATTTTGATTCCACCATTGTGTCTATTATTCTCTTTTTTTTTTTCTCCTTAAAATAATAATGGGTACGAGGGAGAGCAACATGGATGCTTCTACGTAAAAGGAGTGAGACAAAATTTCTTTTAAAAAATAGGACGGGAATGCAATAAATAAACCATAATGTAAGATTAAACAAATGAAAAAATAAAGAAAAACAGTAACTGATTTTATTAGGATGATATGTTATAAAGTACGATGGTTCAAGCGAAAAAGAAAAGAGTTATATAAAATAATAATGGGTCCAAGAGTTTTTGGAAGCATTTGGGACAACAACAACAACAACAACAACTCATGTTGGATTATTTTACGTGGAAAAAAATATAAAAAGTCCATGTGGATCACCAAGTAAGTTTTTTTCACCGGAAATATCAAGAAATCCTGCTGAGTGCAATAAGGATAGTTGAGTGATTTTCTTGTTACAAATGAAAGAAAAGTAACTTTAATCCATAATTTCCGATAGTTCAGTGATCATCTAAGTAATGGACTCTAAAATTCTTATGAACTCTTTTTAATATTTGAAATAACGGTAAAAGACAGGTGTAAGTACTCACATTACTTATTTTTCGAATGACTATACTCCGAAAACTAACGTTAACTATTTTTCATAATTAACACGGTGACAAACATATCACGAAATTTTGAACTCATAATACTAAAATTTATATCAAATTGTGTAATCTCTTAAGTACTTGGATCTTCCCTTAGAACACTTGAGGACAAAATTAATTTACAGAATGTAAGTTGGTCGAAGCTTACACCCTATAATCACTTTATTATATGCACTAAAGTTTTTTTTTTCTACCTCTTTCTTGACTAAAGTTGTCTTTTACTATTACAAAATTGTTTTAAGCCCATTAAACAATTATGTTAAATTCGTTTACTTATAAAAGTAAAGACAATATTACCTGAAAAGTGAACTGTAAAATACGGAGTTATCGGCCGTACGATTTTGGGGATCCACTGAGATTAGGGTGAAGATGCGTAGCAGAGAATGATCAGTTGCATTAGGGCAACAAATAAGGAGTTGTGAAGTGTCAAAGCATCGCCGACAGTGTCCTCTATTAAATCCCCTCTTTCTTCTCATAGCCAGCAGCACTTCCAAACGCTCTTCTTTTCCTATTCATTTTTTTCTTTTTGGAGTTCAAATCAATGTGTGAATTCTAACATTCTTTTTCTAATTTTGTTCAAATCAATGAGTGTGATATTGCGAAAAAGATACAAAATTTAACACTTGGGGAATGAATGATGAGATCTTAGCATACGTGCAAACGCAGCATCGCAAGGTGCAGTGAGCGGCACTTTCCACACGAGATTTCTGACTTCCCCCTTCTATTATTTTCTTCTTCTTTCATATATCAGTGTTTTTTAACATTCTATTTTGGTATAATTTTTTAATTAATCGAGTGTTAATAGTAAACTGGTATGTGAAGGAGACACAATGAAGGAATTAAAAATATATTAAGCTCTTTGCTGCTAATTTGAAGCTACAGATGTCAAAAAAAAGGATTAAAAAAATAATACAGTTATCAAAGCCCTGGAAAATTTTAGACAAACATCATACAGTATATAAAATTTTAGACAAACATCATAAAACATGTTTATCATAACATTTACATAACTCACATTTTATGAATAAAACTCCATTTTACAATAAAACTATGGTACCAAATTTGGATGAAAAGTATTAACCGAGATTGCAGGAAAAAATTTAAGGAGAGGGAAACTTTTGGTTTTCCTATATAGCAATGCTTTAATTTAAATCGAAATTGAACAATCTCTACGCGAGTATTTTAGGTCTTAATTAATTGCCATGTCGCCAGTCAAAGGACGCATAGGGCACCGTGTAATAGTCAAGCAGCAGTTGCTTATACTCTTTCCATTTCAATTTATGACATATTTGTGTAAAATGAGATATTTTGGTAGTTATAACTCATTCTATAAAGTTAAATTATTTTTTAAATATGAAAAAACGTCATACTTTTTTCTTCGGACAAAAAAAAAAATCACATAAATTAAAACGACACCCATCTATTTTTCTTTTTTCCTAAAGAAAGAAAAAAAAATTACTTATAGTGCTTGTGATTGGCTCTTTTTTTTTTCGGTGAAAATCAACTTGTTCTTTATATGGACATCCGAGGCGAGGGGTCCATTTCCTTGACTTGTACTTATGAGAATTTGACTCCACGAGAAATTGAACAAAAGCCTGTTGAATTAGCCTATTTCTTGCGTATACCAATTGAAGTATTTTGAGAAATTGAGATATCAGTATCAGGAAACAATATTCTGAATTTCTTCATTCGAAGTGAATTCTTAGCTTTTTTCTGGATTCTTTCTAGATTCAAAGACTAACCACAAAATCACAAAGAAAATAGATTCATTAGTCCGATACCTTGTATAAAACTCATGTGTGTAAGAAATATTCGATCGCATAGAGTGTACGAATTGGTTGATTAACAATTCACATATGAAAAAATGGCAAAAAAAAAAGCATTCACTCCTCTTTTCTATCTTGCATCTATAGTATTTTTGCCCTGGTGGATTTCTTTCTCAGTTAATAAATGTCTGGAATCTTGGGTTACTAATTGGTGGAATACTGGGAAATCCGCTGTCATAATTTCATTTGTTATTGAGGAGATTCTACATTTAGAGCCCGTTTGGAGTATTTTTTCCTTAATTGTGAGTACTTCCTTAATTTGCAACACATTTTGGCTAAAATCCACTCTTTGCGGGCGTTGTGACATAAGAATCGTAAAATTCTAAAATATGGGGAAAACAAATTTCAAGTGAAAATGATATTTGAAATTTAGAGTTGTGTTTGACATAAATATAATTTTGGGTTGTTTTTGAAGTTTTGTGATTGCTTTGAGTGAAAATTTTGAAAAACAACTTTTTGGTATTTTTCAAATGTTCAAAAAATTTCAAAATGCATCTTCAACTGAAAATTGAAAATTTTATGAACAAACGCTGATTTTGAAAAAAAATAAATTTTTTTTGGAAAAAAGGAAAAAAATTCTTATATCCAAACGGGCTCTTTGTCAAATTATTATGCATATTTATAACACATAATATTATGACTAGTAATTAATTATTGAAATTGGCTTCTTGGGGAAAAAAGTATTTAAGTGTATACGGTCAAAATCGAGTTTGCCCTCGTGTGACTGATCGAGTTTGGGGCATGATGGACCGAGGTTCGTCATTATGATATCAAGCTATGATGTGAAGTCGGGTTGCTGAGTTCGAGCCCTAGAAACCGACCAAGGTCGGGATCAGCCGAGATTGACATCGAGCCCAGATAGAGGTCGAGACCCAGAGACCGATCAAATACCGAAACCAAGTCAAAGTCGAGCTTGAAAATCAAAGCTCGAGTCAATATCGAGCTCGAGACTTAGAAACCAATTGAGCTCGAGTCAAGGGACAACAAAGTCATTATAGCCGGACTAAGGGAGAGAATCTCGACAGAAATTAAAAAAAAACTAATTGATTAATCTATCATGGGATTCCCACTGTATATTTTTAATTATATCCAAAGTAGGATTCCTCCCTTATATTAAAGTGGTTGCCATTTGTAAGGAGGGGACACTGGACATTCAGACATTGATACACTTTCACATTTCAAAAATTGTTGAGATACACACACATATAGTAAATATTATCCCTTTTTGGGGCTTTAGTCATTGGTTCTTCTTGTTTATTCATAGATCATTCTCTACTCAATTCGGGTTTGTATTTCATTCCTTTTTTACAGTCAATATTCAATATATCTCTACTTATTTTTTCGATTTGTATCAAGTTATACCACGTATCCTTAGAACTATATATAAATTCAACTCTATCTATTTTTCGGGTAAGCATTTTGGCGCCCACCGTGGGGCTAAGGATAACAGTGGTTATTTGGTACGAATCTCTCCAAAATACACCATTTTACACTTGCTCTTGGAAGTGTCTTTGATTTCAGGTTAAAAATAACGAACTCTCAATTAATGGCCCTACCTATTGACAACGAAGTTGGCCTTCAAGATGAGAACAACAACCTGACGACCGGGGATGAAAGGCTGCTCGTCGATCCCGTTGGAACTCGGCCGCAGATCCAATCGACATTAATTCACATGTGGCCATCGAGGCGAACCAATGTTCCGACCTCGAAAACAGCATTCATGGTGGAACTCGACCTGCAGTTCAAAATACCCAAAATGTTGGGGAAGACAAAATCAACCTGCGTATGATTTTTGAAATGTTGCAAGCTCAACAGGTAGCAATAGCTCAGTTGCAGAGCCAAACCCAGGCACCGAGCAAGGCCGAGCCCGGTCCACCCCGAGAAGTCACCCACGAAATGGGGCCAGTTGTAGTAAGATCAAATGAATAAGAATCGGGGACTAATCCCGAAATTATTAAGATATTAGAGGAACTGACAAAACGAATAGAATCAGGAGAAAGGAAGATTGAAGCAAACACCAAAAGGTGGAAACTTATAACTCCATGGTTGATCACATCCCGGGGGTACCACCGATATTGAAGGGCTTGGATTCCAAAAAGTTCGTGCAAAAGCCTTTCCCCCCGAGCGCGGCTCCAAAACCGATCCCCAAGAAGTTCTGCATGCCCGAAATTCTTAAATACAATAGAACGACCGACCCCAACGAACACGTCACCTCTTACACATGTGCCATCAAAGGGAACGATCTAGAAGATGACGAGAACGAATCCGTATTATTGAAGAAGTTCGATAAAACCCTGTCAAAAGGGGCAATGATATAGTATCATAATTTACCATCTAACTCTATCGATTCTTTTGCTATGCTTATAGATTCTTTCGTAAAAGCACACGCTAGAGCCATAAAGGTCAAGACCAGGAAGTCGGACCTTTTCAAGATAAGGCAAAAGGACAACGAGATGCTAAGAGAGTTCGTATCTCGTTTCCAAACGGAACGAATGGATCTACCACTAGTCACTGACGATTGGGCTGTACAAGCTTTCACTCAAGGACTGAACGAACGAAGCTCGATTGCTTCACGACAGTTGAAGCAGAATTTGATCGAGTACCCGACTATTACTTGGGCTGATGTTCACAATCGATATCAATCGAAGATAAGAGCTGAAGACGACCAGTTGGGTTCTAGGTCTGTTATTAAAAGGGACATCAACCGAGAACCAAGGTCAAACAAAGATAGATATCGGCCATATAACGGAGATCGTAAGGGTAGCGAACCTACACGCAGCTCCGTACGAGGTGAAAGGAGAAATGATTAAGGACAAGGGTCTCGGGGGCTGATGAACAAGAATGGGTTCGACATGCATACCGAACCTAAGGAAGCACCACGGTTATCAGAATATAACTTCAATATCGATGTATCCGCTATCGTGTCGGTTATCGGACGCATCAAAGATACTAAGTGGCCTCGACCTCTACAGTCTGATCCAGCCCAGAGAAATCCCAATCAAATGTGTAAGTATCATGGCACCCATGGACACAAAACCGAAGACTGCAGGCAGTTGAGAGAGGAGGTAGCCCATATATTCAATGAAGGGCACCTTCAAGAATTTTTAAGTGACCGGGCCAAAAACCATTTCAAAAATAGAGATTTCAATAGACAAAACGAACAAGAAGAGCCACAACACATCATCCACATGATCACCAGAGGGATCGATGTCCCCCACGGGTCGGTGCTTAAACGCAATAAGATGTCTATTGTAAGTGAGAAGCGATCTCAGACTCGGGATTACACACTTAAAGGAACCTTGTCCTTTAGTGACAAAGACGCGGAAGGAATTATGCAACCCCATAACGATGCACTGTAATATTTGTACTTATGAATAAAACTCAAGTTAAGCGTGTCTTAATTAATCCAGGTAGTTCAGCCAACATCATTCGATCAAAGGTCGTAGAGCAACTCGGTCTACAGGATGTACTGAACGGATTTAATATGGCGTGTGAAACTACTAAGGGCGAGATAATCTTGCTAGTAAACATGGTCGGGATCATTCAAGAAATGAAGTTCCACGTAATCGAGGGCGATATGAGATATAACGCCCTATTCAGGAGGCCATAGATCCACAACATGAAAGTAGTGCCCTCGACCCTTCACCAGGTTATGAAATTCCCAACATCGGAGGGAATCAAAATAGTCTACGGGGAGCAACCGGTCGTAAAAGAAATGTTTGTCATCGATAAAGTGATTATGATATCTTCACTATCATCGATAAAGGGATCAGATTCGAAGAAGGAACGGGATACCAAATAGCAATCACAAACATCAGCCTCGACCCAACTATAGAATCGGAAAACTGACGAGGATGATGACTGTGGGGTTTATCGATCCTTCGTGGTCCCCGATGATTCTGAAGCTACCCGATCAACAGTCGAGGAACTGGAGCAAATCACACTAATCAAACATCTGTCCGAGCAAAAGGTATACCTGGGCACGGGGTTAGATCCCGAGCTCAGGGAAAAACTTATTCAATTTCTTATAGCTAACATGAACTGTTTCGCCTGGTCTCATCTTGACATAACATGGATCCCACCAGAAATAACCACTCATAGATTGAGCTTGGATCCAAAATTCCATCCGGTAAAGCAAAAAAGAAAGCCCCAGTCCGAGGTCAAACATGCCTTCATCAAGGACGAGGTAACAAAACTTCTTAACATAGGATCCATTTGAGAAGTAAAATACCACGAATGGCTAGCAAATGTGGTGGTGGTCCCTAAAAAGGGAAACAAACTTAGAATGTGTATAGATTATAAAAAACTGAACAAAGCATGCCCTAAGGATTCCTTTCCTTTGCCTAACATCGATCGTATGATCGATGCCACGACCGGCCACTGGATTCTCAGTTTTCTCGATGCCTACTCCGGGTACAACCAAATACAGATGAACCCGGAGGATCAGGAAAAGACTTCGTTCATCACTAAGTACGGTACCTACTGTTATAACGTAATGTCATTCGGTCTAAAACATACAGCTGCAACTTATCAATGCCTAGTAAACGGAATATTCTAAAAACAAATAGGTAAATCAATGAAAGTTTATATTGATGTCATGTTAGTTAAGTCCCTGCGAGCAGAACCATTTAAAGCATTTGCAGGAAACGTTCGACGTACTAAAGAAGTACAATATGAAGCTCAACCCCGAAAAATATGCATTCGGGGTTGGCTCGAGCAAATTTCTTAGTTTCATGGTGTCCAATCGAGGGATCGAGATCAACCCCGACAAAATCAAAGTTATCGAGGATATCACGGTAGTCGATAATGTAAAGGTCGTGCAAAGGTTAACGGGGAGGATATCCGCTCTGGGACGATTCATTTCGAGATCATTAGATAGAAGCCACCGACTTTTCTCACTGCTTAAGAAGAAAAACAACTTTGCATGGACTCTAGAATGCCAACAGGCTTTGGAAGAACTTAAGCGATATTTATCGAGTCCTCCGCTGCTTCATACCCCAAAAGTGGACTAGCAGCTTTACCTGTACTTAGATATATCGTAGATAGCAGTAAGTGAAGTTCTAGTTCGAGAAGAACGAGGTACGCAATTCCCTATTTATTATGTCAGTCGGACCTTAGGCGAGGCCGAAACTAGATATCCATACTTAGAAAAATTAGCTCTTGCTTTAATAAGCGTCTCGAGGAAGCTAAAACCATATTTCCAATGTCATCTGATACATGTTGTAACAACTTATCCTTTTCGAAATATTTTGTACAAACTCGAGCTTTCGGGTCGATTGGCCAAATGTTCCATAGAAGTCGGTGGGTACGATATCGAGTATCGACCCCGAACCCTCTATCAAATCTCAAATCTTGGCGGGCTTCGTGGCTGACTTTTCATCGGCCCTCGTACTCGAGGTTGAGAAATAGCTACTGATAAAATTGGGTACCTCTTCAAGTCTGGACCCTTTTCACGGACGGTGCCTCGAACGCGAAGAGGGCCGGATTAGGCATTGTACTAAATTCACCCACAGGTAATGTAGTTAGACAGTCTGTCAGAACTACAAAATTAACTAACAATGAGGTCGAGTATGAGGCCATGATTGCAGGTCTCGAACTAGCTAGAAGCTTGGGAGCGGAGGTCGTAGAGGCTAAATGTGATTCCCTCCTCGTGGTAAACCAAGTTAACGAGACTTTTGAAGTCCGAGAAAATCGAATGCAGATGGATAAATTACAGGTGACTCTACATCAATTTAAAGAATTAACTTTGCAACATGTACCCCGAGAACAGAATAACGAGGCCGATGCTCTTGCAAACTTAGGCTCATCGGTCGAAGATGACGAACTCAACTCGGGGACTATCATACAACTCATAAGATCGGTGATCGAAGAAGGTCACGCCGAGATAAACTCCACAAGTTTAACCTGGGATTGGAGAAACAAATATATATAGTACTTCAAGAACGAGAAGCTTCCATCAGATCCAAAGGAATCAAGAGCTTTGCACACAAAGGAAGCACGGTTCACCCTATCCGAAGACGGAACGTTGTTTTGAAGGATGTTCGATGGACCATTGGCAATATGTTTAGGACCAGGAGATACAGATTACATACTACGGGAAATTCACGAGGGCACTTGTGGAAACCATTCTGGTGCCAATTCGCTGGTCCACAAAGCAATCAGAGCAGGGTATTATTAGACTGATATGGGCAAAGATGCGAAGGAGTTCATTCGAAAATGCGACAAATGCCAAAGACATGCGCCCATGATTCATCAACCCGGGGAGCTACTCTATTCGATCCTATCTCCATGGCCTTTCATGAAATGGGGAATGGATATTATTGCCCCCCTTCCATTGGCCCCAGGTAAAGCTCAGTTTATTTTGTTTATGACTGATTATTTCTCTAAATGGGTTGAAGCACAGGCTTTCGAGAAAGTCAGAGAAAAAGAAGTGATAAACTTCATTTGGGACCACATCATATGTCGATTCAGGATGCTAGTCGATATTGTATGTAATAATGGAAAATAATTTATTGGCACCAAAGTAACTAAATTTCTCGAGGATCACAAGATCAAAAGGATCTTATCAACACCGTATCATCCCAGCGGGAACGGACAAGCCGAATCGACCAACAAAACCATCATCCAAAATCTTAAGAAGAGATTGACCGAAGCCAAAGGGAAATGGAGAGAAATACTACCTGAGGTCCTACAGGCATATCGCATAACATCGAAATCTAGTACCGGAGCAACGCCATTCTCGTTGGTCTATGGCGCCGAAGCTCTAATCCCAGTGAAGGTCAGAGAACCTAGCATCAAGTTTCGATATGTAACAAAGGAGTCGAATAACGAAACCATGGGCACGAGCCTAGAGTTATTGGATGAAAAATGAGAGGCCGCTCTCGTACGATTGGCCGCCCAAAAACAGCAGATCAAAAGATACTACAATCGAAGAACCAATCTTCGACATTTTAAAATCGGGGAATTGGTGCTAAGGAAAGTCACCCTCAACACCCGAAATCTGAATGAAGGGAAACTAGGTCCGAAGTGGGAAGGACCATATCAGGTTCTCGAAATCGTCGAAAAAGGATCCTTCAAGCTCGGCGTGATAAATGGCAAACAACTACCGAGCAATTGGAACTTGTCACACCTAAAACGATACTACTGCTAAGGTACGACCCTCCCATGTTCATTTGTATTTCGAAATTAACCCTTGCAAGTGTTCGACCAGAAACAGGGATGGATTATTCAACTCGAAGCCTTTAGGTTTGAAAGCACGCGTTGCACTCTTTTTTCCTTAGATCGGTTTTGTCCCAAATGGGTTTTTCGGCGAGGTTTTTAATGAGGCAACTATTGATCGTGCTAACTTATAACAATTCAATAGTATCCGAACCTCTTTACAATCAAACTCGAATACTAGGGGGCATTACCCTCAGATATATCAAGTTCGATACAAGGAAATTACTTCATGGCAACACGGCCTCGATAGGAAAAATCTGTAAGGGCCAAATGGTCAAACGAACCATGCCCACGTAGCTTGCTCGAGCCTTGGCACAAAACATGAGCGCATGTATAATGACTTATAAAAAGAAATTCCTTCTTTACCGATATCTCATATCTCAAAAAGATTCTTCTGCCTCATATTATCGATCTATCAATTCGAGTTCGAGAAATCATTCTCACTCGACTGAAAAGCCTAAGGGCTACCTTAATTCGTGTCCGATAAATCATTCTTACTCGACTATAAAGCCTAAGGGCTACATTAATTCGAGTTAGAGCAAACACTCACTCAACCATAAAGCCTAAGGGCTACATTAAATCGAGTTCAAGCAAACACTCACTCGACCATAAAGCCTAAGGGCTACATTAATTCGAGTTCAAGCAAACACTCACTCGACCATAAAGCCCAAGGGCTAAATTAATTCGAGTTCGAGCAAACACTCACTTGACCAAAAGCCTAAGGGCTATAGTAATTCGAGTTCGAGCAAACACTCACTCGACTATAAAGCCTAAGGGCTACATTAAATAGAGTTCGAGCAAACACTCAGCCTAAAGGACTACATTAAATCGAGTTTGAGCAAACACTCAGCCTAAGGGCTACATTAAATCGAGTTCGAGCAAACACTTACTCGACCATAAAGCCTAAGGGCTACCTTAATTCAAGTTCGAGTAAACACTCACTCGACTGAAAAGCCTAAGGGCTACCTTAATTCGAGCCCGAGAAATCATTCTCACTTGACTATAAAGCCTAAGGGATACATTAGTTAGAGTTCGAGCAAACACTCACTCGACCATAAAGCCTAAGGACTACATTAATTCGAGTTCGAGCAAACACTCACTCGACCATAAAGCCTAAGGACTACATTAATTCGAGTTCGAGCAAACACTCACTCGACCATAAAGCCTAAGGGATACATTAATTCGCGTTCGAGCAAACACACACTCGACCATAAAACCTAAGGGCTACATTACTTCGAGTCAGAGAAAAATCTCACTGGACCATTAAGCCTAAGGGCTACATTACTTCGAGTTCGAGACAAATGCTCACTCGACCATTAAGCCTAAGGGCTACATTAGTTCGAGTTAGAGACAAAGGGTGTCGATAATATAAACTTTTAAAAACCCTAATGGGTATGGAATCGTTCGAATTCTCGAGCAAATCCCTTATTTATTTCTAAGTGTCACGGCCCAAAATCCCACCACAGGCGTCGTGATGGCACCTAGTTTCTAAGACTAGGTAAGCCTATTACAATTACAATTCAAGCCATTTGTTTTAATTGAAACCAACTGCGGAAATAATTATAACACCTTCCCAAGACTGGTAATACTGAGTCACGAACTCTAACTGAATACATGCAATGATCTCAAAGATCGAATGTACAATATTGTTCGAATAATAGTTGACAGTACAATAAAATGGAAAGACTCCAAGGGACTGGGACAACTAAGCAGCTCTACCTTGAATCCTTTCGATCAACACACTAACTCTGCCCTAGTCCGATATCTCCAATATCTGGTTCTGCACAAAAATATGTAAAAGTATAGTATGAGTACACCACAGTCGGTACCCAGTAAGTATCAAGACTAACCTCGGTAGAGTAGTGACGAGGTACAGTCAAGACACTCACTAGTCAAATAACCTGTGCAATATAGCAGTATACAATAGTACTGAAAAATAACTAGCAATGATAACAACAAAATCAACTAGTGATATAACAACAAGGCAACAAAAACATCATAATTATTGCTCAAACGAATAAGG
Source organism: Nicotiana otophora (assembly GCA_000715115.1). NCBI lineage: Eukaryota > Viridiplantae > Streptophyta > Magnoliopsida > Solanales > Solanaceae > Nicotiana > Nicotiana otophora. The sequence goes on along the minus strand of AWOL01S0027868.1, from coordinate 686 downwards.
AACACAAGTACAACCAATTAATCAAGTCCTTCAAATATAAATCCTTCACATATTATTCTTTAAGATAAATATCTTTCGAATATACTTCTTTTAAATAAATATCTTTCGAGTATACTTCTTTCAAATAAATATCTTTTCAAGTAAAAGTCACCATGTGACACCTCATTTCACAATCATAAAAATTACGGGTCTCAACCCACTTTCATATTTTTCACGGCACCTCATGCCCATATTTCTATCATAACCACATGGACA
>AWOL01S0027864.1:0-56562 GCA_000715115.1 Nicotiana otophora | reverse complement strand
CTTATAATAACAGTTACCAATCCAGCATCGAGATGGCTCCATTTGAGGCTTTATATGGCCGTCGATGTCGTTCACCTATCGGATGGTTTGAGCCCGGTGAGGCTAAGTTATATGGTACTGACTTGGTAAGGGATGCCTTGGAAAAGGTAAAGTTGATTCAGGAGAGACTTCATACAGCACAGTCCAGTCAGAAGAGTCACGCAGATCAGAAAGTGCATGATTTATCATTTATGGTAGGTGAAAAAGTTCTCTTGAAGGTCTCGCCGATGAAGGAAATTATGAGATACGGGAAGAAGGGCAAGTTGAGCCCAAGGTTTATAGGCCCATTTGAGCTGTTGAGATGAGTTGGAGAGGTTGCTTATGAGCTTGCATTGCCTCCCAGTCTATCGAGAGTTCATCCGATTTTCCATATATCTTTGCTCTGGAAGTATCATGCTGACCTATCACGTGTTGAACTTCAGCATAGTTCAGCTAGATAAGAGTTTGCGTTATGAAGAAGAGCCATTTGCCATTGTTGATAAACAAGTTCTCCAGTTGAGGTCCAAGAGGAATTCTGCAGTAAAGGTCCAGTGGAGGGGCCAACTAGTGGAGGAAGTGACTTGGGAGGCCGAGAAAGACATGCAGAGCAGATATCCACACATATTCAGCACTCCATGTATAATTCTAAACCCGTTCGAGGACGAACGTTTGTTTAAGAGGTGGAGAATGTAATGACCCAACTGGTCATTTAACTTTTAGAACCCCTTTCCCTAAAATAAAACTTCCCGTGTGCGCTTTTAATGATTTATGACTTGCGGGGATAGTTGGTTCGGGATTTGAAAGTGTTTGGGTTGAAACCAGAATAATTGGTTCCTTAAATTGGCCTTAAAGTGCTAAGTTTGACTTCGGTCAATATTTTTGAGAAAATGACCCAGGAATAGAATTTTGATGATTCCAACAGCTCCGTATAGTGATTTTGGACTTAGGAGCATATTCGGAATTTTATTTGGAAGTCCGTAGTTAAATTACGATTGAAATGGCTAAAATAGGAATTTAAGTTTGGAAGTTTGATCGGGGAGTTGACTTTTTGATATCGGAGTCGGAATCTAGTTATGAAAATTTTCATAGCTCTGTTATGTCATTTATGACTTGTGTGCAAACTTTGAGGTCAATCGGACTTGATTTGATAGGTTTCGGTACCGAATGAAGAAGTTGGAATTTTTAAGTTTCATTAAGCTTGAATTGGAGGATGATTTGTAGTTTTAGCGTTGTTTGATGTAATTTGAGGTTTCGACTAAGTTCGTATGATGTTTCAGGACTTGTTGGTATAATTGGTTGAGGTCCCGAGGGGCTCGGGTGAGTTTAGGATGGCTAACACATCATTTTTGGCCTTTGGAACACTGCTGACAACTGCTGGTATTTTCTTCTGGTATCCTTATACGCGATCGCGCAAGTTGGTCTGCGATCGCTTAGAGTAATTTAGGTAGAGGTGGATTTGTTCTACGCGATCACGTGAACGGGGTTGCGATCGCGTAGGGTTAATTTGGGCAGCTAGGAATTTGTTAACTGCGATCGCGTGGGCACGTCCGCGATCGCGTAGGGATGGCCAGTGTGTATCGCGATCGCGTGTCAGTGTTTGCGATCGCGTAGGGGAAACTTGAGAGGAAGTTGGGCCAGCGTTGTGCCATGCGATCGCGTGAAAAGGGGTGCGATCGCGTAGAGTCGGAACCTGGTGCATTCGCGATCACGTCGGACTTGATGCGATCGCGTAGGGTTAATGTTTGGGAAGTAAAATTTGTGCTACGCGATCGCGTGAGGAAGTTCGCGATCACGTAGAAGAAATCATTGGGCAGAGAGTTTAAGTTCTGAAAATGGGACTTCGTCCCATATTCCATTTTTAACGATTTAGAGTTCGGATTTAGGCGATGTTTGGGAGATTTTCAGAGAAAACAACGGGATAAGTGTTCTTAGCTCAATATTGGTTAAATTACCCGAATCCATCACCATTTTTATCATTTAATTGGTGAATTGAGTTGGAAAAGTTTGAAAACCCTCTTGGACAGATTTGAGTATTTGAGGGCCGAATTATTATCGGAATTTAGTGATTTTGGTATGGGTAGACTCGTGGTTGAATGGGTGTTCATATTTCATAACTTTCGCCGGATTCCGAGATGTGGGTCCCATGGACGAATTTTTAATTAATTTCGGAATTTTTATTGAAAAAGTAGTATTTTCTTATAGAATTGATTCCAATAATTTTTAATGATTGTATCGAATTATTCTGGCTAAATTCGAGCCAGACAGAGTTGGATAATCGTGGAAAAGGCCTTCTAGTGGATTAAATTAGAGCAAGACGAGGTAAGTCTCTTGTCTAATCTTGTGAGGGAGAAATTACCCCATAGGGATTAAATTGAATAATTATTGCTAATTGCGGGGACTACGTACGCACGAGGTGACGAGAATCCGTACATAGCTACTATAAATGCTAAAGTCCGGGTAGTTTAGGACTCAAAGCATGAAATACTTGTGTAAATTGTATTCCTTGATTAATTAATATTAATTGATATATGTATGAATATATTGTGAAAGATATTAAAGGATGAAAATCTCATATTCTTGATTTTCTGTTTAAATCAATTAATTGTTAAAAGAAATTATTCTCCTTCCGAATTTATCTTATAATAAATATACTCTCCTTCCGGAGGTACATAAGAAAATGTCCTCCTTTGTTGTGGAGCGGGCCGAACGCCTCGGCAGGATAGATGCATCTATGGATCGCGCCGCACGTCCCTCGGCAGTGTACACGACACTCTGGATCGGGCTATACATCCTCGGCAGAAATCGTGTTTAATAATAATAATTACACGATACTTTAATAGTTTATTTTAGCTTGCGAAGCTAATTGATAAATTTGAAAATCCTTGGAATTTAATGAATTATTATTCCTACTTGTTAAAGAATTAATTGTTATTCCTGTAAATAATATTTAATTGATGAATTGGAAATTTTTTGAATTGAATGAATTTAATTAATATATTGAGAATTGTTGCATTTGAAGGAATTTGATTATTTTTGCTGATTAAATAAATTATTTTAAATTCTGTAAATCATGTTGATTTAAATATCCTAGTTGTATTTTAATTATCATTATTACCCATAGTGAGTGTCAAAGCCGGTCGTCTCGTCTCTACCACTTCGAGATTAGGCTTAATACTTACTGGGTACACGTTGTTTACGTACTCATACTACACTTGCTGCACTTTTTGTGCAGGACCTAAGGCAAGTATTAGTGGGGAACCTATCGTCTTACACCCACGTTATCCAGGGGCATAGTGGTGAGCTGCACTTTCTGAGCCGATCTGCAGTTACTAGTGTCTCTCCTTGTATTTTTATTCTGTCTATTTTTATTTCAGACAGTATTTGAGGTTTAGTATAATCTACTAGATGCCCATACACTTGTGACACCAGGTCTTGGCATACACAATGGTAGAATTTGGGTTTTATTATTTTTCTTTGTTTTAAATTTTGTCAACATATGCTTAATTTATTAAGTTGGCTTGCCTAGCTGTAGTTTTGGGCGCCTTCATGACCTATAGGTGAAATTGGGTCGTGACATTTCCTTGTTGGATTTCAAAGCTTGAACAAGATCTTGATGAACAAAACACTTGAGCTTCTTCCTCTCTCTAGAACACTCTCCCTTCTCTCTAAAAATGTCAGATTTTTGCTCAAAAATGGTCCTTTGCGTGTATTTAATGAAGTAGGGTCGGGTTGTAAAAATCCAAAAAATGAAGCTACGGAACAGGATATGCAGCCGCATATACGATCGCAGAATGGATATGCGGTCCATATATCGGCCGCATAATTGACCTCCAGAACTGGGAAGAACCAGCCTGGGTTTGCGGTCACTATGCGGACCGCAGACCTATTCTGCGGTCGCATAATAAACCGCAGAACAGTTCTGCAGTTGCATAGTCGGCCGCAAAATGGCATCCAAAACGGCACCTTACCTGCCTCACTCTGCGGCCATTATGCGGTCGACAGAGTGATTCTGCGAGTGCATAGTGGGCTGCATAAATGTCCTCTTCTGCCGAAAATTTTTCTTTACTCCCCAGTGCATTATTCAACCCAAAAAGTCTGAGCCGCGGCGAGCTAGAAATTTCTATAACCTTTGTACTAATTGATCTACCTCGGCACTACAAAACCTTAATTTTCTTAGCAAAAATTCTCTGGGGTCGTTACACATAAGTCAATATCCGGTCAACCTTTTCGACTTAAATTATAAACCTAGGAACTAAGTGTCCCAAATCATTCCAAAACCTCACCGGACCCGAACTAATTATCCCCGGCAAGTCACATAACAAATGTAAGGCATAAATTGATCATTAAATGAGGAATGGGGTTGTAATACTCAAAATGATCGGTTTGGGTCGTTACACTTACGGTGCATCAAATAAATATATTCATAGTCCGAGTAATCATTTATGAATGTCATAAAATACTCAAAACCACCTCTTGCCTATATATTCATTAGACAGCACAATCAAAAATGGATTAGTTCTAACTTATCACCACCTCTCTTTTCTTTGGAGTAGAAATGTCTCTTAGTCATATTTCCTTCTAAACAGGATCCATAAGTTGGTAGTGCCACTATTTTCAATGAACCTTAAGGTTCATCATTGACCAACTGAAATTCTATCTAGATAATTATAACTTAGACGCAAGTGCATAGATAAATTTTATTTAATTTTGAAGAGCATTTTCTCTTATAAGGTAGACTAATATTGTTCAGTTCAGGAGAGACATTAACAACAACAAGGTCATGCATCCATGTACCACAAAAGATAGAATATTTATGAAGCTCAATAACACAAGAGTTATTCAAAAATAAACTAAATATCCATCTCTTATTTTGCTCAATAACCGGAATTAAATTCCTTATAGCAAATGGTACATATATGGCATCCATCAAATTAATGTCTTTTCATGACCAAAGGAAAGTTTTGACAAGTAATATGACAAACTACATGAAGTCATTGTGGAGTTGAGATATACAATATTAAATAGATCATAATAAGTCAATTAATATTGAATAATAAAATTCAGACTGCATTCAATATATATACATAGATGCATCTCGAATAGCAAATTTCGATGGTAAAAGAGTCATTCATGCAAAGTATATTATATAATGCAAGAAATATACAATCCAAACAGAAACAGAACCAACTCGGATGGAGAGTAAACTGTTATTTTCAGTTAATTATATATAACCATTTAATACAAAAATTTCAAACGCACTACACACATATATCCATGCACCTTGAATAGTAAATTTCGATGGGAAAAGAACTACTCATGCAACATATATATGTAATGATAGATCATTCACTTCAATAAATTAAAACATACCCAACTCAGATGGAAAGTATACTGTTAATTTAAGTCAAGTAAATATCATAATTAATAGCTTTAGTTCCATTGATCCAACATGTATACTCAGATAGAGAATAAGTACATGATATCAATAACTAGTATTTCACCTAGTGAGCTTACAATAAATTTATCCGATATGGAGGAAGACCTAAAATTGACGCGTAAATTTACACTCACTTAAAATTAATAGTGGGAGACCACAGAAAAATATTTCTATCACCTCTTAATCAAGACTGCATTATAATTACAAAATTGATTCAACGTGTAAACTAAGATGGAGAGTCAATACATGTTATCAACTACTAGTAATTATACTCAGTAAGTTCATATTAAATTTATCTGATATGGAGGAAGATCTAAAGTCAATGCGTAAATTTATTATCTCTATATAAATAAATAGTGGAGACCATAGGGGTTAATTCCTATCATCACTTGATCACAACCACAGAATTTTCTCTAAGGATTAAATTCCAAAATTCACAAAATGCTCAAAAACCCATCTAGATAGTCATGAAACACTAAATTAATGTTATTTACTGCATACAACAAGTATTATTTACCGGAGTTTTCCGATAGACCTATCAAATTTCAGGTCAATTGGAGATCATAAAAGTCATGATCTTCAAAACAACAACCAAATTTGAAAAGCTACCATTTAAGCATTTTTAGGAATTTAAAACATGGCATACATTCCAACCATATATCAGTTTATGTAAAATAAACATGAGTCATCATGTTCCAAATTTAACAAAATAACACCGACATAAAAGGAATGACTTTTCATATCTAAATCACATTTTAATCCCGCAAACTACCAAAAAACCCATCTAAATGACCCTGAACTACCGAAATATGACATAATTTACTGCATAGCAGTGAGTATTTCATATCAGGTCGTTTTCGATGAACCCACCAAATTTCAAGTCAATTGAAGATGATGATCACCAAAACTAGACCAAATTCGAATAAATCTTTTTAGGCGAATTTAATATTAAACCAATGCGATTTACATTCTATCCATATATCATATCAAGTTAGATCATCATGTGTAATCATGTTCCAGATTTAACATAAATAAAACCGATATATAAAGAATAGTTTTTCATATTTAAAGCCCATTTAATCCGATAAACTGCTTAAAACCCCATCTAAACAACCTCGAAACACCCAAAAATAATGTGATTCACTGCATAGCACTGAGTGTTTCTCACCAAGTCGTTTTCGATGGACCTACCAAATTTTAGGTCAATTGGAGTTCGTCAATATCATGACCTCCAAATTTGTGACCAAATCCGTAGAATATCCGTTTTAGGCATTTTCATGGATTAAAATAAATATGATCAAGTTTTTATTCTCCTTATAATTATACTATAAGCTCAAGACATATATTATGTTCTTCCTATTTCTAGGATGCATAATACCTCACTTTGCAATAAATTATCTTTTTATTAAATACACAAGAAACCAAGATATTGTATTTTCCCCTGTTCGACGAAAACCCCAGTATCTCTTCTCAATGGATGGAGTTGGTGTCCTAGTACCCAAAGATAAAATTCTTTTTCTAGTTAAAACTTCCACCACTAGTGTATATTTATCAAGGATAATTTTTCACATGGTGCATTGACTATATTTGTTCATGGCTCAAATAAATAGACCACTTTTGTGGATCCTATTTATCAACTATAACTCCAATCCATGCGTTGATATAATCGTACATGTATAAATCAATTGAAAAATTTCTATGATTTCAAATAAATAAACTACTTTACCAATTACTATTTATTAATCAAAACTCTTAATTCATGTATGATATAATATCACATGTGTAGAACTTTAAGAATTTCAATGATTTCAAATAAAATAGATCAGTTTAATAACAATTATTTATAATCATTAATCATAAATTCTTAAATTAAAACCTTTACACGTAATAAAAGGAAAAAGATCATTTTTTCTTTTAGGCAGTAGCCCCAATTTGTATATCATCAAAGAGGAGGACATAAACCATAGCCTCCAAAACATTGTGAAGAATGATATATCTCATCCTCCAGTACAAAAGCATCAAAAGAGTCTGCCTACTTTGTGAGCTTTCCTCCATTATTCTTTGAGATATATGAACTTCACTAATAGGTGCTATACATATAGTTACCACTACTATACAATATTCAGCTATATCTAGAAACATCGTTAATAGCAAAATGGTTCTTCCTTGGTTTGAATCTGAAGTTTGGGAAACCGGCTTGATCAAGTCTCACTGAAGATCTCACTATGTCCGACAAAGAAGTAGTGGTATCAAAGGTGACCTTAACTCTTAAACTTTCCCCCAGATTAGCAAGTTGGTGAGCAACACTATTACCTTCTCTATATGGATGAACAAAAGTAAAATTACTCTTGCTACAGATTTGAATAATCTGCTCAATGATATGATGTATCTGCCAAGAAACCTTCATTTTGTTGTTAATCATGTTAATGATCACCTGAGAACCAGACTCGATAATTACATTCAAAAAACCTCTGCTTAAACACAATTTCAACCCATGTAGCATGGCATTTGCCTCTGCAAAATTATTGGTGCATTGGCCATAATACTCAGCAAAAGCAATAATAAAGGATCCCTCATGATCTGTAATAACACCACCACCTCCAGCACTTCTTGGTTTCCTTTACAGCAGCCATCAATGTTTAGCTTTAGCCAGCCAAAATCTGGTTTGCACCATTTAATGAGTTGGCTACTAATTAGTTGTTTTGTATTTTCCGCCGCTATGCATATATCATTCCAATACAAGGGGAATTGTACTCTAGGAAATTGGTTGTTCAGTAGCATAATTATGGACTTGCAAATCTGCATAATTATAGCTCTTTCGGACATATGTAAGTTCTCAAATCTGGCTGCACACCTACTTTTCCATATTTCCCTGCATACAACGGGTGGTAGACATTGTAGGATCACTGCATGGATTCCATTCTTTGTCTTACTTAGCCATCAAAAAATGATCAGTTACCTAATGTCTCCTTGTCTTTGTCTTGTTGTAATACCACAACTCTGAGCAAAAAAAGGAAAAAGACCATATAATTGTATACAATCCAGCACTCGATCTAATCATTCAGTGGAACAAAGATCAAGACCCTATGCTCAATCAAAATAGAAATATATGGATTCTAACTTCCTTCGTATTGGGCCATGGCGTAACGCCCAACTAAGGTAGAAATCATTAGGTTTCAAATTTCCAGAAGCTTTGATTTCAAACAGTGATAATTAAAAAAACAATTGATTACAAGCCCACTTGTACACTTATTGTGAATTCAAAATCACGAGATGCAATTCGAGATTACCGAATCAATGAAAATGTGCAATAATCAACCAATCATAATTATCACAGTGTTATCAATCCTGGACCTTGAAACCTAAAATAATTTCTTGCCCAGCCGCCACCTCAACAAAAAGTCCAGCGAAGACCTATCCCCTTATTCTTTTTGTTGAGTTATGATTCATACTTCCCAATCACAACATAACACTTAAAAGAATATAGAATCTTCTTCACTTAACAAAAATTAGCAGCCGCCATTAAAAGTTTCAAAAATCGCTTTTCAATTAATTGAACGAATATTAAACTCAAAAATGCAGAAAAAGAAAACATCATTTGCGTTTTAAAACCAGTGGGTTAAAAGTTAAAACCACGCCCCCGCCACAGCAATCTCATCCCGGTTTTCTCAAGTTTAATCTAGATCTTCACTAATCATATGTCTATCCTGACATACATATATTTCATATATATCATCTATTTAGATTCAAGCAGGCTCTGATACCAATTGATGGAAAACAGGTGTAAACAGCGGAACCAAATAGTCAGGATCACTTGCATGTAATATATACAACACATAATCACATATTATAATCAAACATAAAATCGATACTTATCTCTTGAATCGTGACTGCGATCGCGAAAAGACCTTCAAGCATGAGCAAAAACCATCCACGAGATCATTTCCACGATCTTCTGCTGTGTGACCCGAATAATGCCCGGATAGCGACACTTGTGTGGCGAGTTTCTCCTAGGAAAACCGTATAGTAAAAATCATTAGCCTCCTTATGGAATAAGACCTCTTTATATAGCCACAGGTTTTAGGGTTTAAAACCTTTTCCTAAACTTGTTGGATCTTTCTTTTCCACCAAGAAATAGAATTCCATTTAATTCCTAATTATTCGGGCACAACAGGGACCGCAGTATTTAATTAACGAGGCTTCCTATTATGGACTTAATTCGCAATATCCGAATTAATATTACCATAATAAATTACGAATTATTTCACTAAAAATTCATAACTGCACTCCTCAGTTCAATTTTAAAATTTTTTCATTAAACCTTATTAACTCCCCATGTTAAGATTCATATACTAATCAAATAAATTAAATTACTGACAATTTAATTCATATTTCCTTTAGACTTTCGCTTAATGTCACGACCCAAAATCTCACTCGCCGTGATGGCGCCTATCTCAATACTACGCAAGCCGACAATCTCAATAAACTCTCATATCTTTTAAGTTTAAAAACATAATGATTAAATTCAGCGGAAGAAAATTCACAAATACATATATAAACACTCCCAAAATCCGGTGTCACTGAGTACATAAGTATCTAATATGAATACAAGTCTGCAAAATACAGTCTATAATAGTCTGAGACCAAACACAGTAAACAAAGAGATAGGGAAGGAGAGGGGCAAGGTCTGTGAAACACGACAGCTACCTTTGAATCTCCGAAAAGTCAACCGTGCGAAAGAATCAACACCCGCTATGTCCAGGAATACCTGGATCGGCACACGAAGTACAGGGTGTAGTATGAGTACAACAAACTCAGCAAGTAACAATAATAAATAAGGAACTGAAGATAGTGATGAACTACACAGTTATAGTTAATTTTCAGTAATTCCAGCAAAGAATAAACATGTTTTCAAATCCGGCAGTTTAAGTCAAATCAATTTTATACAGTTCAATGTAATCCGAAAATAAATTCTTTCAGATATTTCACAACAAAGACAGATAGCAACTAAGTGCAACAACAAATGAAAAGCAAGTACAGCCTCTCAGGGCAACAGTCACTCAACTCGTCACAACAGCTCAACCACTCGGCTCTCAGCCCTTAGCACTCACACTCAATGGGTACCCGCGCTCACTGGGGGTGTACAGACTCTGGAGGGGCTCCTACAACCCAAGCGCTATAATCCACACGGACAACTCACGTGCTGCACGGACAACTCACGTGCTATAGTATCAATATCTGGATCTGCACGGACAAATCACGTGTTATAGTATAATATCTGGATCCGCACGGACAACTCACGTGCTATAGTATAATAATATCTAGATCCGCACGGACAACTCACGTGCTGCACGGATAACTCACGTGCTATGGTATAATAATATCTGGATCCGCACTGACAACTCACGTGCTGCACAGAAAACTCATATGTTATAATAATATCTCACAATCAGGCCCTCGGCCTCACTCATTCATAAAACTCTCTAGTTTTTTGGGCTCTCAGAAATCATGAAATCAGCCCAACAACAATGATATGATGCATCAATAATGAACAATAAAAACTGAGATAAAATAAATAAGTAAATTGTGACTGAGTACAAAACAACAATCAACCAGATAGTTCAACATGTACACGACCTCTGTGGATCCCTACAGTGCCAACATATAATCTAAGCATGATTTGTGGTTCAATTTCTCAACTACATGGAGAATGTACAGATAACAACAGATTATTCAACTTCACAGTTTTACGGGACGAACCAAGTCACAATCCCCTCGGTGCACGCCCACACGCCCGTCACTAGTATGTGCGTCACCTCCAAAATAATCACATGACACAAAAATTCGGGGTTTCATACCCTCAGGACCAAATTTAAAAATTAACACTTACCTCAAACCGTGAAATTCTTATTCCGCTAAGCCTTTGCCTCGTGAATTGGCCTCCAAACACCTCGAATCTAGCCACAATTAATTCGATTCAGTCAATAAAATTTATTGGAATTAATTCCATAACACAATACTAATTTTTCAACAAAATCCGAAATTTAGCTCAAACATCGCCCGTGGGGCCCACGTCTCGGAACCCGACAAAAGTTACAAAATACGAAAGCCCATTCAACCACGAGTCTAACCATACCAATTTTACGAAAATCTGACCTCAACTCTACCCTCAAATCTTCAATTTAAACCAAGAGGGTTTTCTAAATCTTCAACTTAATTCACTAATTAAATGCCAAAAACAACCATGGATTCGGGTAATTTAACCAATATTGAGTTAGGAACACTTACCTCGTTGTTTTCCTTGAAAATCTCCCGAATATTCTCTCTTTCCGAGCTCCTAATCTATAAAAATGAAAAACTCCCATTTTCAGACCTTAAACTCTCTGCCCAGTCATTCGCTATACGCGATCGCGGACAACCACACGCGATCGCGAAGCACAAATTTCCACTGCCCAGATTTAACCCTACGCGATCGCATAATTTTCCACGCGATCGCAAAGTTCACCCTCACAGGCCTACTCACTCACGGACTCGTCCACGCGATCGCGAAGCACAAATTTCCACTGCCCAGATTTAACCCTACGCGATCGCATAATTTTCCACGCGATCGCAAAGTTCACCCTCACAGGCCTACTCACTCACGGACTCGTCCACGCGATCGCGAAGCACAAATTTCCACTGCCCAGATTTAACCCTACGCGATCGCATAATTTTCCACGCGATCGCAAAGTTCACCCTCACAGGCCTACTCACTCACGGACTCGTCCACGCGATCGCGAAGCACAAATTTCCACTGCCCAGATTTAACCCTACGCGATCGCATAATTTTCCACGCGATCGCAAAGTTCACCCTCACAGGCCTACTCACTCACGGACTCGTCCACGCGATCGCGAAGCACAAATTTCCACTGCCCAGATTTAACCCTACGCGATCGCATAATTTTCCACGCGATCGCAAAGTTCACCCTCACAGGCCTACTCACTCACGGACTCGTCCACGCGATCGCGAAGCACAAATTTCCACTGCCCAGATTTAACCCTACGCGATCGCATAATTTTCCACGCGATCGCAAAGTTCACCCTCACAGGCCTACTCACTCACGGACTCGTCCACGCGATCGCGAAGCACAAATTTCCACTGCCCAGATTTAACCCTACGCGATCGCATAATTTTCCACGCGATCGCAAAGTTCACCCTCACAGGCCTACGCACTCACGGACTCGTCCACGCGATCGCGAAGCACAAAACGCGTGACCTCTACTTCTGCTCCACTTACTGTACGCGAACGCGACCTTCTTCACGCGTTTGTGAATAACAAACTCGCATAGCTACACGATCGCGGCCCTCTTCACGCGATCGCGAAGAACAAAATCATCACTGCCTCAAACAAGCCTACGCGATCACGGACATTCTCATGCGATCGCGTAGAAGGAAACCAGTGACAGAAAACCAACATTCTTCAGTTGGAATGCCAAGTCCAAAATTGATCTGCTAACCATTTGAAACTCACTCGAGGCCCCCGGGACCTCAACCAAACATACCGTCAAGTCCCATAACATTATACGAACTTAGTCGAACCCTCAAATTACCTCAAACAATGCTAAAACCACGAATTATACCCCAATTCAAGCATAATAAACTTTAAACTTTCAAATTTCTACAAACAACGCCGAAACCTATCAAATCACGTCTGATTGACCTCAAATTTTGCACACAAGTCATAAATGACATAATGGATCTATTCTCATTTCCAGAATCAGATTCCAACCCCGATATCAAAAAGTCAACTCCTCGGGCAAACTTTCAAACTTAAATTTCTATTTTAACCATTTCAAGCCTAATTTAGCTATGGGCTTCCAAATAATTTTTCGAACACGCTCCTAAGTCCAAAATCACCATGCGGAGCTATTGGAATAATTAAAACTCTATTCCAGTGTCATTTACACATAAGTCGACATCCGGTCACTATTTTAACCTAAGCTTTAAAGCATTGGATTTCATTCTTCCAAACTAACTCTGAAATACCTGAAAACCAAAATCGATAATTCACACAAGTCATAATATATCGTATGAAGGTATTCAAGACTTCAAATAGTATAAAAGAGCATAAATGCCCAAAACGACCGGTCGGGTCGTTACATTCTCTCCCACTTAAACAAACGTTCGTCCTCGAACGTGCCAAGAGTTGTTTCCAAGCCATCAAATCAATATTACATCTCACCACGCACATACCCGGGGGTGATCTCACGTCACCCAATTCTATATAGTCCTGACCACACAACATAACTAAAAATCATTAATTTAACCTTAGCCCAAAAAATTTGGAGCCAATTTTCTAACATCCAGAATTCTTTTCAAGACCCGAATCTCATATCTACATATTGTATAAGCTTGAACAAGTTGTACCCAGCCATAACCATAATCCCAGATTCAATCGCATAACATACTACACAGCTCTCATACTCGTAACACCATTTCTGATCACACTAACTACTCAAAACCAAGTACTAGTATAAAACCCCGCATTCAACAGAACCTCATTCCAAAACATTCGTACACTGCCAATGATGAAAGAAACAATCAAAACCTCATAACCACTCATCAGATCAACTAGCCATGGAGCTCTCTCGCCCCAACCAGAACCACAATCCTCTCGAATGTACCATAATCAAGCCTGATAGTACCCATTCTAGGTCCAATAACCTTATATTATTAAACACAACTATCCCACAGACACGCCACATCAATATAACTCCAGCCACTACTGCGCAATCCGTGTACCCAAATATGGGAGATGTCTCAAGTAAGAGAACCATATTGCAAGTTCAACAAGCACCACTATAACCATAATGTTACAACCAACTCCTCAAATTTTATGAAGAGGATAACCGTAGGCGCATATGCACAATTGTAGAGGAAGGAAATTAATGAATCAGATAAATTATCATAGAAATAAAATTCCCACACACGGCACGGACAACTCACGTGCCAAATATGAATCGCCTGGCATGGTCACAGGCCTCCAGTCCCAGCATATCATATAGGAGCAATTAAATAAGTACACTTGTATATGATAATAAAATAAGATTATTATGCTCCTAGACAGGTATAAATAGCACGCCATAGTGTAAGCATGTGCAAAGTCTTTTATCACATTTCAAATCGATAATTTTACGCAGAATTAGTAACTACCCCGTTTATTTAGGGAATCATCTTCTTTGTAACCTCAAGTATAGCCCAGATAGTTCTCAACAAAGGTACGAATGCGGGAAATGTTATAACTTTACACTTAACAGTCAACTCTAGGCATATTATAGCCTAAGAATTCTTCTGAGTATAAATACTTGCTCTAATGCCCGTACATGGGCTCAAACCTCACATATATGTGCACTCATAGCGCATAGATATCACAAATAATTAATGCAACTAGTGCCTCCACCAAGTTTTAAATAAAATAGTCACCTCAAATAGGTCGCAACCCCGAAACAATATACTTCTGAGAACTCCCAGTCTCCAAATTCATCGAACACATGAATCACCGTAACTGATCCCAACTTCAACACTAAAATGACTAACACATCTTACATTCACGATAATCCCATGAGGAATACTTTCATAATTCTTCCGTGCCACATAGAAATAATTTAAATATCAGCAGTCTATCAACTAGGTGAGTACTGCAATACCGATGAACATCCGTAAGTCAAAACACAACGTGCCTTCTGAATGTGCATCCTTCTCAGGAATTGCCGAGCAGTTATAACATTCATCGAAATATCTGAAACTGACCATGTTGTCCAACATTCGTTACCTTCTCTTCAAGACTGAACTGTCACCTTGTACATATAAATCCTAATCCCGCACAACACACCACATCTATTGTGCCATCATGTGACAAGCACAAGAATCTCATTATCAACTCTCAGTTACCAGCAAATTATATACCTTATTACTTAGAAACCTCTCTCTTGCTTCTTTCCAGGAGGAAATCACAATATGCAACATGTTGCATACACCAGTAGAAAATATCCGATTCAAACCATGGTAGAAACCATCATGAACACTTTGAAATCCATTTGCACATAACCAAGTTATCAGAACTAAATTCCTCTAACTCCACCAAGCCACACAAGTTGCCAAATCCGAGAGTATTGCCATAAAACACCTGTAAAGCCCCATATCATCATAAGAACCAAAAGAACCGAGCATACCATTACCATACGGATCCAGCATGTTACCCATTGTCCTATTTTCTCTGAGTTTCTTCTGAATCACCCTCAAGTTGACATTTCTCCTTGTCAAAACACTATTATCCTTACCCAAAGCTCACTATATGTAATGACCCGGCCGGTCATTTTAAAAGTTGTAGCCCCGTTTCTCCATTTACTGCTCAATTTGTGCTTTACAATTATTGTGTGACTTTTCGAGGTAATTAGTTCGGGTCCGGTGAGGTTTTGGAATGAATTGAAACACTTAGTTCTAAGTTTTAAAGCTTAAGTTCAAATAATGACTCGATGTCGACTTATGTGCAAACGACTCTGAAATAGAATTTGGATGATTCCACCACCTCTGTATGGTGATTTTGGACTTAGGAGCGTGTTCGAAATTTTATTTGGAAGTCCGTAGTTAAATTAGGCTTGAAATGGCTAAAATAGAAATTTAAGTTTAGAAGTTTGACCGGGGAGTTGACTTTTTGATATCGGGGTGGGAATCCAGTTTCGAAAATTTTCATAGCTCCTTTATGTCATTTATGACTTGTGTGAACATTTTGAGGTCAATCGGACTTGATTTGATAGGTTTTAGCATCGAATGTAGAAGTTGGAAATTCTTAAGTCTCATTAAGCTTGAATTGGGGTATGATTCGTGGTTTTAGCGTTGTTTAATATGATCTGAGGTTTCAAATAAGTTCTATGATGTTTTAGGACTTGTTGGTGTATTTGGTTGAGGTCCCGAGGGCCTCGGGTGAGTTTCGGATGGTTAACGAATCAAAAGTTAGACTTAAACAATTGCTGCAATTTTTCTACTGGAAATTCAGGGGCAGAAATCGAAGCCAGCATCGAGGGCCAAGATCGAGGGTCAGGATCGAGGCCCAACATCGAGGGCCGGGATCGAGGGCCAGGATCGAGGCCATGATCGAGGCCTAGGATCGAGGGCTAGGATCAAGGGTTAAGATCGAGTCCTTAATCGAGGGCCATGATCGAGGCCAAGATCGAGGGCCAGGATCGAGGCAGGATCGAGGGCAGCCTGGATAGAACTTTAAGTTATAAAGCAGGGGACTTCGTCCCATTTTTCATTGTTGACAAATTGGAGCTTGGGGAGAGGCGATGTTTGAGAGATTTTCAAGGAACAACATTGGGGTAAGTGATTCTAACTCAGATTTGGTCAATATACACGAATATATCATTGTTTTTACCATTTAATTAGTGTTTTGAGATTGAAATTTGGGAAAATTTTAGAAATCTCATAGAAACGAATTTTTGAGATTTCAGTGTCGATTCGGAATCGGATTTGAGTAAAACTGGTATGGTTGGACTCGTAATTGAATGGGTTGTCGGATTTTGTGAGTTTTGCCGGATTCTGAGATGTGAGCCACACAGGCAATTTTTGAGTTAATTTCGGATTTTTATTGAAAAATATAGTATTTACATATGAAATTGATTCCTATAATTTTTGTTGACTGTATCGAATTATTTTGGCTAGATTCGAACCACTCAGAGTTGGATAATCGACGAAAAGGCCTACTAGTGGATTAAATTGGAGCAAGTCGAGGTAAGTGACTTGTCTAACCTTGTGTGGGGAAAATTTCTTCTAGGATTGGTATTAATGTGATAATTGTAATGTGATGAAAGTCGAGGTGACGAGTGTGTACACAGGCTAAATGTGGAAGATTATGTCTTTAAATTGTGTAGATCAATGTTTCAAATTAATTAAATTATTTTATCTCGTATATTCTTCATCATTGATCTAATTTTTATACTTTAAACTTGCTTGACCTTTTCCTGCTAATTGTTTCACCTATTTAGTTGAAACTTGGTTTCTTTTATTTTGTGCATTATTTGAAGGTTGAATTTCTTAAATTTAAATACTATTAATATGATGTATTTGATATTCTAAATTTGATACAGAGGCAACGTATTAAAAATTTTGAAATATTATTTTTGTTGAGATATTTATTCCCGAATATGTTTGTGAGATTTTTTGTACTCATTGTGATTGAGCCGTGAGTTCGCTGTTATGGAAAATATTGTTGATATTGTTTATTTTGGCAAATTGAAATATTGAGCACTTGAGGTGCAGATTGTGATATATTATGATATTGATATACATGCGGTGGTATAAGGTCTGGGTGTTGAAATGCATGCGGTGAGATAAGTGTGGCTTGATACGCATGGCTAGTAGGGGAACTACTCGAAGTCATACAGTGTGATAAGGGTGGCTAAAACGCGGGATGCTATTTCGAAAAAAATATTTTCTTTAAAATTAATGTGAAGGCTCCCGTAGTGATATAAGGAAATGAATTATTGTGAATTTATTTATGATTTGGGACTACGAGGCAGTACCTCAGGAGTGCCCTTGTTGATATTTATTTATGGCCGCAGTTGCCTTTGATTATAGTCGTGATTTTTCTTAAAGTTGTAAATTTCTGTTTTCTTTCCACGAGGTATTATTTTCCCTTATTCTGTGCAATTTAATGGTGGCATACTACTTACTTGATTCACTTCCATTGTCATTTATTATTTTTTTAATATTTAGGTCACCATGCCCTTTTATTATTCTAGTAGGGCCTGACCTGACCTTGTCACTTACTGGGTACCACTGTGGTGTACTCATACTATGCTTCTACATATCTTTTTGTGTAGATCCAGGTACATCCCACCAGCCCAGACATCAGTGAGCTACCTGTGTACGGAGACTTCTAGGTATATCTACCAGCATCCGCAGACTCCGGAGTCCCCTTCTATCCTTATTATGTTGTTTCCTTATTTTCTGTAGACTCTGATATATAGAGACATTGAGGATAAATTCTTAGAATCTTGTGACTTATTTCTACCGAGTTTTGGGAGTTGTAATTATTTGAATTGCAGTTTCATTTATTTTAGATTTCTATTGTTATTTCCGCATTGATAGGCTTACCTAATCTTAGAGACTAGGTGTCATCACGACATCCTACAGAGGGAATTTGGAGTCGTGACAAGTTGGTATCAGAGCTCTAGGTTCATAGGTGTTATGAGTCACAAGCAGGTTTAGTAGAGTCTCGCGGATCGGTACGGAGATGTCTGTACTTATCTTCGGGAGGCTATGGAACTGTTAGGAAAATATCGCTTCTTTGATTCCTTGTCGTGCGCAATTGTTGACTTCAAAATTTTAAACCATTATCTTTTTCTATTCTCTCACAGATGGTGAGGACAAGCACAATTAGATCTGAAGATCAAACACCCGCGCCCTATGTTGGAGCCGCAAGAGGCCGGGGCAGAGGCCGAGCCAGAGGCTGCAGAAGACCAGGTGGTGCAGCCAGAGCACCCGCACAAGCTGCTGCAAGGGAACCACAAGTAGCTTCAGTTGGAGAACATGCACCTGAGACACATGTTACTACTCCTGCACTTCAGGAGACTCTTGCCCAGTGTTTGAGCATGTTTAGCACTCTAGCTCAGGCAGGGTTATTTCCATTTGTTCCTACCACATCTCAGGCCGGGGGAGGAGCACAGACTCCTGCCGCCCGTACCCCAGAGCCCCGGGCCCAAGTTGACCATACCCCAGAGGTTATACCAGTGCAGCCAGTTGTCCCGGTTTATCCTGAGGTTAGGATAACAGTTTCAGAGGGGGAACAACTCAGGCTCTAAAGGTACAAGAATTGCCACCCTCCCACTTTCAGCGGTTCAGCTTCAGAGGATGCTCAGGGCTTTCTTACGGAATGTCATTGTATCCTCCGTACCATGGGTATTATGGATTCCAGTGGGGTTTCTTTCACGGCATTCCAGCTTTGAGGAGCGGCCTACCAGTGGTGGCGGGCATATGAGTTGGATAGTCCGGTTGAGGAAGCTTCACTCACTTGGACTCAATTCTCAGATATGTTCTTAAGGGAGTATGTTCCTCATAGTCTTAGAGATGCATGGCGCGCAGAGTTTGAGCAGCTGTGCCAGGGTTCTATGGTTGTGTCATAATATGCGGTCTGATTCAGTGATTTGGCTAGGCATGCACCAGCCTTGGTTGCTACTGTTCGAGAGCGGATTCGCAGATTTATTGAGGGTCTCCACCCTAGTATCAGATTCAGTATGGCTCGAGAGATAGATATGGACATAACATACCAACTGGTGGTGTCAATTGCTAGTAGATTGGAAGGTATGTAGACTCGAGAGAGAGAAGAGAGGGAAGCTAAGAGACCCCGAGATTCTAGCACATATAATAATTCTCGTGCCCCAGCTGCAGCCCGTCATGGTAGATGTTATGTGAGTCGTCCTATTTATTTAGCACTTCAAGCTTCTAGTGGTATTCCGGTTACTCCCAGACCTCAGGTTCCATATTATGCACCGCCAATGTCTTTTGTACCTCCTGTACGGGGTGCCTTCAGCGGGCAGTCTAGTCGATCAGGCCCGAGCCAGTCCCAGCAGCCACATCCTTCGAGGGCTTGTTTTAAATGTGGTAACACTCGTCATATCATGAGGGATTGCCCCAGACTTAGGAGGGGTGCACCTCCACAGATTTCTCAGGCCCCACTTATTCTACAGGGCCCTCAGACTTCTCAAGCCATGATTACTACACCAGTTGCCACTCCACATACACAGCCATCTAAAGGTGGAGGTCGGTTAGGTAGAGGTCGCCCTAGAGGGGAAGGCCAGGCCACATATTATGCCTTTCCTGCTAGAACAGAGGTTGTTGCATCCGATTCTGTTATAACAGGTATTATTCTGGTCTGTCATAGAGATGCATTAGTCTTATTTGATCCAGGCTCCACTTATTCTTATGTGTCATCTTATTTTGCCCCGTATTTGGGCGTATCCCGTGATTCCTTGAGTTATTCTGTTTATGTATCTACATCCATGGGTGAATATATTATTGTGGACCACGTGTATTGGTCGTGTTTAATTGTTATCAGTGGTTTTGAGACCAGAGTTGATTTATTATTACTCAATATGGTGGATTTCGATATTATTTTGTGCATGGACTGGTTGTCGCCCTATCATGCTATTCTTGATTGTTACGCCAAGACGGTGATGTTGACTATACCAGGTCTACTGCGGCTAGAGTGGAAAGGTACATCGGATTATGTTCCTAGCAGGGTTGTTTCATTTCTTAAGGCTCAACGGATGGTTGATAAGGGGTATGATGTGTATCTGGCTTATGTGAGAGATGTTAGTATTGATACTCCCACCGTGGAGTTAGTTCTTATAGTAAGGGAGTTTCCTGATGTATTTCCCGTTGATCTTCCGGGTATGCCACCCAACAGGGATATTGACTTTGGCATTGATTTGTTATCGGGCACTCAGCCCATTTCTATTCCACCATATCATATGGCCCTAGCAGAGTTGAAATAATTAAAAGAATAGCTACAGGAATTGCTTGATAAGGGCTTCATTCGGCCCAGTGTATCGCCTTAGGGTGCTCCTGTCTTATTTATAAAGAAGAAGGATGGTTCTATGCGGATGTGTATTGATTACCGCCAGCTGAACAAGGTTACAGTGAAAAACATGTATTCATTACCATGTATTGATGACCTATTTTATCAGCTTCAGGGTGCCAGGGTATTCTATAAAATTAACTTGCGTTCAGGCTATCATCAGTTGAAGATTCGGGAGCCAGATATCCCGTAGAATGCTTTTAGGACTCGGTATGGTCATTATGAGTTTCTTGTAATGTCATTTGGGCTGACAAATGCCCCAACAACATTTATGCATTTGATGAATAGTATATTTCAGTCCTATCTTGACTCCTTCATCATTGTATTTATTGACGACATTCTGGTGTATTCCCGGAGTTAGGAGGATCATGAGCAGCACTTGAGAACTATGCTTCAGACCTTAAGAGAAAAGAAGTTATATGCAAAATTTTCAAAGTGTGAATTCTTGCTTGATTCAGTGGGATTTTTGGGTCATATAGTTTCATGCGAAGGGATCAAGGTGGATCCGAAGAAGATTGAAGCAGTACAGAGTTGGTCCAGACCGTCCTCAGCTACGGAGATCCGGAGTTTTCTTGGTTTTGGCAGGGTATTATCGACGATTTTTAGAGAGTTTCTCTTCTATTACTGCACCTATGACCAAATTGACACATAAGGGTGCTCCGTTCTGGTGGACCGAGGAATGTGAGGAGAGCTTCCAAAAGCTCAAGTCAGCTTTGACTACAGCCCCAGTATTGGTATTGCCTACAGGTCCAGGGTCTTATACTGTGTATTGTGATGCATCGCGTATTAGTCTCGGCATAGTATTGATGCAAGACGGTAGGGTGATTGCCTATGTGTCCAGATAGTTAAAGGTACATGAGAAGAATTATCATGTCCACGGCCTTGAGTTAGCAGTTATTGTTCATGGCTTGAAGATTTGGTGACATTATTTGTACGGTGTCCATTGTGAGGTTTATACCTATCACCGGAGTTTACAACATTTGTTTAAGCAGAAGGATCTTAATTTTCGGTAGCGGAGGTGGTTGGAGTTACTTAAGGATTATGATATCAACATTCTCTATCATCACAGGAAGTCCAATGTAATGGCCGATGCCTTGAGTCGTAAGGCGAAAATTTGGGCAGCTTTGCATATTTACCGGTAGCAGAAAGGCCTTTAGCCTTGGATGTTCAGGCCTTGGCCAACCAGTGTGTCAGATTGGATATTTCTGAGCCGAGCTAAGTTTTGGCTTGTGTAGCTTCTCAATCTTCTCTTTATGATCATATCAGGGAGCGTCAGTATGATGACCCTCATCTGCTTGTCCTTAAGGACACAGTTCAGCACGATGATGCTAAAGAAGTCACTATTGGAGATGACAGTGTACTACGAATGCAGGGTAGGCTATGTGTGCCTAACGTAGATGGTTTGTGTGAGTTGATTCTCTATGAGGCTCACAGTTTGCGGTACTCCATTCATCCGGGTGCTACAAAGATGTATCAGGATTTGAGACAACACTATTGGTGGAGACGGGGAAGATGTAGCTCGGTGCCTAAATTGCCAGCAGGTGAAGAATAAGCATCTACGACTAGATGGATTGCTTCAGAAGTTAGTGATTCCAAAATGGAAATGGGAGCGGATCAATATGGATTTCGTTGTTGGGCTCCAACGAACTCAGAGGAAGTTCGATGCAGTTTGGGTGATTGTGGATAGGTTGCCAAATCAGCCCATTTTATTCCTGTAGTTACTACTTACTCTGCGGAACAACTGGCTCAAGTCTATATTCGCGAGATTCTCAAACTTCATGGCATATCGGTATCTATTATCTCTGATCAGGGTACGCAGTTTACATCACGGTTCTGGAGGGCAGTACAGCGTGAGTTGGGTACTCGGGTAGAGTTGGGTACAGCATTTCACCCTCAGATGGACGGGCAGTCCGAACGCACTATTCAGATATTGGAGGATATGTTTCGTGCGTGTGTGATTGATTTTGGGGGTGCTTGGGATCAGTTCTTACCACTTGCGGAGTTGGCTTACAACAACAGCTATAAGTTGAGCATTCATATGGCTCCGTATGAGGTCTTATATGGTAGGCAGCGCCGGTCTCTAGTGGGTTGGTTCGAACCGGGCAAGGCTAGGCTATTGAGCACAGACTTGGTTCAGGATGCCTTGGAAAAGGTTAAATTGATTCAGAATCGACTTCATGCAGCCCAATCTAGACAAAAGAGTTATGCGAATCGGAAGGTTCCTGATGTTGCATTCATGGTTAGTGAGCGGGTCTTACTCCGGGTTTCACCTATGAAGGGAGTTATGAGGTTCGGGAAGAAGGAAAAGTTGAGCCCTAGGTATATTGGGCCTTTTGAGATTCTTGAGAGAGTTGGGGAGGTGGCTTACAGACTTGCTCTACCACCTAGCCTCTCTGCAGTTCATCCAGTATTCCATTTTTCCATGCTTCGGAAGTATCACGGTGACCCATCTCATGTGTTAGACTTCAGTTCAGTCCAGTTGGACAAGGATCTATCTTATGTCGAGGAACCAGTAGCTATTTTGGACAAACAGGTTAGGAAGCTAAGATCAAAGAACATAGCTTCAGTGAAGGTTAAGTAGAGAGGCCAGCTAGGAGGAGAAGCTACTTGGGAAACTGAGCGGGGGATGCAGAGCAAATATCCACACCTATTTGAGACTCCATGTATAATTTTAAACTCGTTCGAGGACGAACGTTTGTTTAAGAGGGGAAGGATGTAACGAACCGGCCAGTCGTTTTAAAAGTTGTAGCCCCATTTCCCCATTTACTTCTCAATTTGAGCTTTATAGTTATTGTGTGACTTACTGGGGTAATTGGTTCGGGTCCGGTAAGGTTTTGGAATAAATTGGAACACTTAGTTCCAAGTTTTAAAGCTTAAGTTCAAATAGTAACCGGATGACAACTTATGTGCAAACTACCCCGGAACAAATTTTTGATAATTCCAACAACTCTGTATGGTGATTTTGGACTTAGGAGCATGTTCGAAATTTTATTTGGAAGTCCGTAGTTAAATCAGGCTTGAAATTGCTAAAATAGGAATTTAAGTTTGGAAGTTTGACCGGGGAGTTGACTTTTTAATATCGGGGTCGGAATCGAGTTCCAAAACTTTTCATAGCTCCGTTATGTCATTTATGACTTGTGTACAAAATTTGAGGTCAATTGGACTTGATTTGATAGGTTTCGGCATCGAATATAGAAGTTGGAAATTCTCAAGTTTCATTAAGCTTGAATTGCGGTATGATTCGTGGTTTTAGCGTCGTTTTATGTGATTTGAGGTTTCAATAAGTTTGTATGATGTTTTAGGACTTGTTGGTGTATTTGGTTGATATCCCGAGGGCCTCGGGTGAGCTTCGAATGGTTAACGGATCAAAAGTTGGACTTAAACAGTTGTAGCAATTTTATGCTGGAAATTCGAGGGCAAAAATCGAAGCCATGATCTAGCCCATGATGAAAGCCAGGATCGAGGGTCGGGATCGAGGGCCAGGATCGAAGGCCAAGATCGAGGCCATGATCGAGGGCCAGGATTGAGGGCCAGGATCGAGGCCTAGGATCGAGGGCCAGGATCGAGGGTCAAGATCGAGTCCTTGATCGAGGGCCATGATCGAGGCTAGTATCGAGGCAAGATCGAGGGCACCTTGGATAGAACTTTAAGTTATAAAGCAGGGGACTTCGTCCCACTTTCCATTTTTGACAAATTGGAGCTTGGGGAGAGGTGATTTTTGAGAGATTTTCAAGGAAAAACATTGGGGTAAGTGATTCTAACTCGGATTTGGTCAATATACACGAATATATCATTGTTTCACCATTTAAATAGTGTTTTGAGATTGAAATTTGGGAAAATTTTACAAATATCATAGAATTTTTTTTTGAGATTTTGGTGTCGATTCGGTGTCAGATTTGAGTGAAATTGGTATGGTTGGACTCGTAATTGAATGGGTTATCGGATTTTATGAGTTTCGCCGGATTCCGAGATGTGGGCCCCACGGGAGATGTTTGAGTTAATTTCGGATTTTTATTAAAACAAATATAGTATTTTCTTATGAAATTAATTTCTATAATTTTTGTTGACTGTATCCTATTATTTTGGCTAGATGCGAGCCATTCAGAGTTGGATAATCGAGAAAAAGGCCTACCAGTGGATTAAATTGGAACAAGTCGAGGTAAGTGACTTGTCAAACCTTGTGTGGGGGAAAGTTCTTCTAAGATTGATATTGATATGATAATTGTAATGTGATGAAATTCGAGATGACGAGTGTGTACACGGGCTAAATGTGGAAGATTATGTCTTTAAATTATGTAGATCATTGTTTTAAATTAATTAAATTATTTTATCTTGTATATTCTTCATCATTGATCTAATTTTTATACTTTAAATTTGCTTGACCTTTTCCTGCTAATTGTTTTACCTATTTAGTTGAAACTTGATTTCTTTTATTATGTGCATTATTTGAAGGTTGAATTTCTTAAATTTAAATATTATTAATATGATGTATTTGATATTCTAAATTTGGTATGGAGGCAACGTATATAAAATTTTAAAATATTATTTTTGTTGAGTTATTTATTCCCGAATATTTTTGTGAGATTTTTTATACTCATTGTGATTGAGCCGTGAGCTCCCTGTTATGGAAAATATTGTTGATATTGTATATCTTGGGAAATTGAAATATTGAGCACTTGAGGTGCAGATTGTGATATATTGTGATTTTGATACACATGCGGTGGTATAAGGTATGGGTGTTGAAACGCATGCGGTGAGATAAGGGTGGCTTGATACGCGTGGCTAGTAGGGGAACTACTAAAAGTCATGCAGTGTGATAAGGGTGGCTAAAACGCGGGATGCTATTTCGGGAAAAAATATTTTCTTTAAAATTAAATGTGAAGGCTCCCACGGTGATATAAGAAAATGAATTATTGTGAATTTATTTATGATTTGGGACTACGAGGCAGTACCTCGGGAGTGCCCTTGTTGATATTTATTTATGGCCACAGTTGCCTTTGATTATTATCGTGATTTTTCTTAAAGTTGTAAATTTATGTTTTATTTTCACGAGGTATTATTTGCCCTTATTCTGTGCAATTTAATGGTGACATACTACTTACTTGATTCACTTCCATTTTCATTTATTGTTATTATATTGTTAAACATGTCACCATGTCCTTTATTATTCCAGTAGGGCCTGACCTGACCTCGTCACTACTCTACCGAGGTTAGGCTTGGCACTTACTGGGTACCGATGTGGTGTACTCATACTACACTTCTGCACATCCTTTTTTGCAGATCCAGGTACATCCCACCAGCCCAGACATCAGTGAGCTACCTGTGTACGGAGACTTCGAGGTATATCTACCAGCGTCCGCAGACTCCGGAGTCCTCTTCTATCCTTATTATGTTGTTTCCTTATTTTTTTAGACTCTGATATATAGAGACATTGGAGATAAATTCTTAGAAGCTTGTGACTTATTTCTACCGGGTTTTGGGAGTTGTAATTATTTGAATTGAAGTTTCATTTATTTTAGATTTCTATTGTTATTTATGCATTGATAGGCTTACCTAGTCTTAGAAATTAGGTGCCATCACGACATCCTACAGAGGAAATTTGGGGTCGTGACACTACAAGACATCCTAACATAAAACCACATCGCCCTAAGGCCCATAAGCCACTGTATTCTTCTTAAGCACCTTTATAAATACCCCAACTGTAACACTCACTCTGAAAATACCTTATGTGAATTTAAAATTATTCCTCTTTCCTTTCTTATACATAAACATAGAATCCATAGTCAAACAGAATTACTACACGTCCTGATACCATCCAATGTAAGTAACTGATTCTAGTGATATACAAATTCAAAAAAATTTCAATTTCCACATATACATTTTGAATCCATTAGAACCCTCTCGATAGTCATCCACTCTGCTCAAAACTAATTTACTCCGCCCCAAACGGGCCGAAAGACATGTGCTCCTTTAGCACAACCAACACTCAAATAAGTAACCCTGCCTTAACACGACCAATCAAATTCATACTTCGTGCGCACTACATCCTTCAAAATAACAACTTAATCATTCCATAATTTTCATATTTTCATAAAGTGCAACGTAACCCGTATCCAGGAATATACTTACCTGAGTCATCCTCGATCTCGATCTCTATAAGTCATAACTAAACCACATGTATGCCTTAGACCAAAACTAATATTTAACATATATCCATGAAATTAAATTGTCAATAGCAGACTCCCATGCTTGGCTCAAAGCCATAGAACAAAACACTCTATAACTCATAATACTCATACTTTATTACTGCCATAATACTGTTGTCAGTTCAATGAAAATTCTTCTCAAGCTTATGCAACACCCACCATAAAATACCTCAATCATCGGCTAAGTTCGCATTTATTCTCGCGACAATCAAGTAACTTTCTCAACCAGATTTAAATTCAAATCTCAACACATACGCCCCGCTGGTAGAAAAGAAACTATCCACTCAACATTATAAGGAGCACACCTATGTAGATTACTCCGCAGGAGATAACCCACCTGCTTAGTCTCAAATTGGCATCTTGTTATACCCTTTCGCACCCACATTTACCACGGAAGCACTTAATATTTATAAGTTTGAACTCATCAACACGACATGAAAATCTACTTCGCTCCACAATTAAACAACATGACAGATCCCTCGACGCACTCACAGCTCAAGATTGTACGTCACATTAAAATAGGTATCAAGTACCCAATAGCAGACTCTTGAGTCACAAGTAAATTTTATCCGTCTCATTCAACCCACCTGACACATGCCACATTCACATCATACTCATCATATAGTCATTTTTGCCGCTCATCGAGCCACAAATTCCACTCGTAGGGACATTACTGGACATATGAGTCCAAATGTACACGTTACAACTGAAGCTATCGAGATTAAGCTGCGGTCCAACCCTAGCCTCAAGTCCTCCACACTGGCCTATCACCAAAACACAAAATACAC
Organism: Nicotiana otophora; assembly: GCA_000715115.1. NCBI lineage: Eukaryota > Viridiplantae > Streptophyta > Magnoliopsida > Solanales > Solanaceae > Nicotiana > Nicotiana otophora. The sequence continues at coordinate 28,496 of AWOL01S0027864.1, read as the reverse complement.
ATCTCGAACCTCGTTCATGGAATCACAAGTCAGCGAGGCACGACTGATACTGAGCGCTCACATATGCACACGAATGCGTTGAAGGAATTCAAAGAGTTATGTTTCAAGCTGAATCAATTCCGCACGATAGAATATAAGAAAGGAAAAATTTTCTAAGGGTTCGACAGCCTCCCGAAGATAAGTACAGACGTCACCGTACCGATCCGCAAGACTATACTAAACCTACTCATGACTCATGAAACCTATGTCACCTAAAGCTCTGATACTAACTTGTCACGACCCAAAATATCACATGTCTTGATGGTGACTATCTCAATACTAGGCAAGCTGAAAATCTCAATAAACTCCCATATCTTTTAAGTTTAAAAACATAATGATTAAATTCAGCGGAAGAAAATTCACAAATACATATATAAACACTCCCAAAACCCGATGTCACTGAGTAAATGAGCATCTAATATAAATACAAGTCTAGAAAATATGGTCTACAATAGTCTGAGACCAAATACAATAAACAAAGAGATAGGGAAGGAGAGGCAAGGTCTGCGAAACACGGCAGCTACCTCTGAATCTCCAAAAAGTCAACCGTGCAAAAGAATCAACACCCGCTATATCCGGGAATACCTGGATCGGCACACAAAGTGCAGGGTGTAGTATGAGTACAACAAACTCAGCAAGTAACAATAATAAATAAGGAACTGAAGATAGTGATGAACTACAAAGTTATAGTTAATTTTCAGTAATTCCAGCAAAGAATAGACATGTTTTCAAATCCGACAGTTTAAGTCAAATCAATTTTATACAGTTCAATGTAATCCGGAAATAAAATCTTTCAGAGATTTCACAACAAAGACAGATAGTAACTAAGCGCAACAACAAATGAAAAGCAAGTACAGCCTCTCAGGGCAACAGTCACTCAACTCGTCACAACAGCTCAACCACTCGGCTCTCAGCCCTTAGCACTCATACTCAATGGGTACCCGCGCTCACTGGGGGTGTACAGACTCTGGATGGGCTCCTACAGCCCAAGCGCTATAATCCACACGAACAACTCACATGCTGTACGGATAACTCACGTGCTATAGTATCAATATCTGGATCTGCACGGACAACTCACGTGTTATAGTATAATATCTGGATCCGCACGGACAACTCACGTGCTATAGTATAATAATATCTGGATCCGTACGGACAACTCACGTGTTGCACGGATAACTCACGTGCTATTGTATAATAATATCTGGATCCGCACGGACAACTCACGTGCTATAGTATAATAATATCTGGATCCGTACGGACAACTCACGTGTTGCACGGATAACTCACGTGCTATTGTATAATAATATCTGGATCCGCACGGACAACTCACGTGCTATAGTATAATAATATCTGGATCCGTACGGACAACTCACGTGTTGCACGGATAACTCACGTGCTATTGTATAATAATATCTGGATCCGCACGGACAACTCACGTGCTGCACAGAAAACTCATATGTTATAATAATATCTCACAATCAGGCCCTCGGCCTCACTCAGTCATAAAACTCTCTAGTTTCTTGGGCTCTCAGAAATCATGAAATCAGCCCAACAACAATGATATGATGCATCAATAATGAACAATAGAAACTGAGATAAAATAAACAAGTAAATTGTAACTGAGTACAAAATAACAATTAACCAGATAGTTCAACATGTACACGACCTTTGTGGGTCCCTACAGTGCCAACATATAAGCTAAGCATGATTTGTGGTTCAATTTCTCAACTATATGGAGAATGTACAGATAACAACAGATTATTCAACTTCGCAATTTCACGGGACGGACCAAGTCACAATCCCCTCGGTGCACGCCCACACGCCCGTCACCTAGCATGTGCGTCACCTCCAAAATAATCACGACACAAAAATTCGGGGTTTTATTCCCTCAGGACCAAATTTAAAAATTGCTACTTACCTCAAACAGTGAAATTCTTATTCCGCTAAGCCTTTGCCTCGTGAATTGGCCTTCAAACGTCTCGAATCTAGCCACAATTAATTCAATTCAGTCAATAAAATTTATTGGAATTAATTCCATAAAGAAATACTAATTTTTTTAACAAAATCCAAAATTTTGCTCAAAAATCGCCCGTGGGACCCATATCTCGGAACCCGAAAAAAGTTACAAAATCCGAAAGCCCACTCAATCACGAGTCTAACCATACCAATTTTACGATAATCCGACCTCAACTCTACCCTCAAATCTTCAATTTAAACCAAGAGGGTTTTCTAAATCTTCAACTTAATTCACTAATTAAATGCCAAAAACAACCATGGATTCGGGTAATTTAACCAATATTGAGCTAGGAACACTTTACCCTGTTGTTTTCCTTGAAAATCTACCAAAAAATCTCTCTTTCCGAGCTCCAAATCGGTAAAAATAGAAAATGGGATGAAGTCCCATTTCCAGAACTTAAATGCTCTGCCCAGTCATTTGCTCTACGCGATCGCGGACAACCACACGCGATCGCGAATGTCACGACCCCAAATTCCCTCCGTAGGATGTCATGATGGCATCTATTCTCTAAGACTGGATAAGCCTATCAATGCAGAATAAAATAGAAATTTGAAATAAATAAATCTAAAAATTTGCAAAATTTAAACTCCCAACACCTGGTAGAAATAACTCACAAGCTTCTAAGAATTTATTCTCTATGTCTCTATACATCAGAGTCTAAAGCAAATAAGGAAGACAACATAGTAAGATAGAAGGGGACTCCGGAGTCTGCGGACGCTGGCAGATATACCTCGAAGTCTCCTCGTATAGCTAGTTTACTGATGCCAGGTCTGATAAGATGTACCTGGATCTGCACAAAAAGATGTGCAGAAGCGTAGTATGAGTACACCACAGCGGTACCCAGTAAGTGTCAAGCCTAACCTCGGTAGAGTAGTGACGAGGTCAGGTCAGGCCCTACTGGAAAATAAATAATAACATGGTAAAATATTTAACAATATAATAAGACAAAATGAAAATGAAAATGAATCAAGTAGCATGTCACCATTTAATTACACCAAATAATGGCAAATAATATCTCGTGGAAACAAAATAAAATTTTCTTTCAACTTTAAGAAAATCACAACAATAATCAAAGGCAACTACGGCCATAAATCAATATCAACAAGGGCACTCCCGAGGTACCGCCTCGTAGTCCCAAATCATAAATAAATTTACAATATCTCATTTCCTTATCTCACTGCAGGAGCCTTCACAATTTATTTCAAAGAAAATATTTTTTCCCGAAATAGCATCCCGCGTTTTAGCCATCCTTATTACACTGCATGACTTCTAGTAGTTCCCCATACTAGCCACGCGTATCGAGCCACCCTTATCTCACCGCATGCGTTTTCACACCCAGACCTTATACCACCGCATGCGTATCAATATCACAATATATCACAATTTGTACCTCAAGTTCTCAAATATTTTAACTTGCCAAAATAAATCAATAACAATATTTTTTCACAATAAAGAACTCACGGCTCATGCCAAAATAAAACAGCAACAATATTTTTTCATAATAAAGAGCTCACGACTCCATCACAATGAGTACGAAATTCTCATAAAATATTCAGCAAAAATAATATTTCACAAATTTAACACCTTGTCTAAATATCAAATTTTTAAATGTAAAATACTTTATTTTTTTAAATAATATTTAAATTAAGAAATTAATCCTCCAAGTAACGCACATAACAAAAGAAGACAGAGTTTTAACTAAACAGGTAAACACTTAGCAGGAACAAGTCAGGCAAATTTAAAATATGAAAATATATTAATGATGATGAATATAACAGAATAAAACAATTTAATTTATATGCAACAGTGCTCTACACAATTGAAAGACATAATCTTCCAAATTTAGCCCGTGTACACACTCGTTACCTCGTGTATACGACTTTCAATACATTGTAATTATCACAACAATACCAATCCTAGGAAAAATTTCCCCCACACAAGGTTAGACAAGTCACTTACCTCGACTTGCTCCAATTTAATCAAGTAGTATGCCATTTCCTCGATTTTACGACTCCGATCGACTAGTATCTACTCATAATTAATTCGATACAATCAACAAAAATTATAGAATCAATTCCATAAGAAAATACTATATTTTTAAATAAAATCCTAAATTAACTCAAAATTTGCTCGTAGGGCCCATGTCTCGGAATCCGATGAAAGTTACGAAATATGAACGCACGTTCAACCACGAGTCTAACCATACCAAAATGACTAAATTTCAATAACAATTCGATCCTCAAATCTTCAAATCTATCCAAGAGGGTTTTCAAAATTTTCCAACTTAAATCACCAATTAACTGATAAAAACAGTGATGGATTTGGGTAATCTAACCGAAATTGAGTTAAGAACGCTTACCCCGATGTTTTCTCTAAAAATCTCCCAAAACTCGCCTCAATCCGAGCTCCAAATCGTTAAAAATGGCCCATTTTCAAAACTTAAACTCTCTGCCCAGAATTTTACTCTTCGCGATCGCGAACATCCACACGCGATCACGAAGCACAAATTTTTACTGCCAAAAATTAACTCAACACGATCGCGTATATCCCCACGCGATCGCAAAGCACAGAGTTCCTAGCTCTACGCGATCGTAGTTCTCTTCACGCGATCGCATAGATCAAACGCGTGACCTCCACTCCTGCTTCGTTACTCTACGCGAACGCAACCATCTTCACGCGTTCGCGAGTCACAAGATCTCAAAGCTACGCGATCGCATCCCGCTTTACGCGATCGCGAAGCACAAAACTTAGCAGCCCTCAATTAACCTTACACGATCACAAACAATGTCACGCGATCGCGAAGAACAAAATTTAACACTGCCTCAACGTCCCAATCTTCGCGATCGCGAAGAAGGTTTAAAATACCAGAAATCAGCAGCTACCAGCAGTGCCAAAATTAACCAAATATACCAACAAATCCTAAAATATCATACGGACTTAGTCGAGTATTCAATTCACATCCAACAACACAAAAAATACGAATCACACATAGATTCAAGCCTAATGAACTTTGAAACTTTCAATTTCTACAAACGACGCCGGAACCTATCAAATCAAGTCCGATTGACCTAAAATTTTGCACGCAAGTCATAAATGACATAACGGAGCTATGAAAATTTTCAAAACTGGATTCCGACCCCGATATCAAAAAGTCAACTCCTTGGTCAAACTTCCAAACTTAAATTCTTATTTTAGTCATTTCAAGCCTAATTTAACTACAGACTTCTAAATAAAATTCCGAACACGCTCCTAAGTCCAAAATCATCATACGGAGCTGTTGGAATCATCAAAATTCTATTCCGGGGTCGTTTTCTCAAAATATTGACCAAAGTCAAACTTAAAATTTTAAGGCCAACTTAAAGAATCAAGTGTTCCGATTTCAACCCGAACACTTTAAAAATCCCGAACCAACCATCCCCGCAAGTCATAAATTTATAAAAGCACATACGGGAAGTTTTATTTAGGAAAACGAGGTTTTAAAAGTTAAAATGATCGGTTGGGTCATTACAGCGAAGCACAAATTTCCACTGCCCAGATTTAACCCTACGCGATCACGAAGCACAAAACGTGTGACCTCTACTTCTGCTCCACTTACTCTACGCGAACGCGACCTTCTTCACGCGTTCGCGAATAACAAACTCGCATAGCTACACGATAGCAGCCCTCTTCACGCGATCGCGAAGAACAAAATCATCACTGCCTCAAACAATCCTACGCGATCGCGAACATTCTCATGCAATCGCGTAGAAGGAAACCAATGACAGAAAACTAGCATTCTTCGGCTGGAATGCCAAGTCCAAAATTGATCCGTTAACCATCCGAAACTCACTCGACGCCCCGGGACCTCAACCAAACATACCGTCAAGTCCCATAACATCATGCGAACTTTGTCGAACCCTCAAATTACCTCAAATAACACACTAAAACCACGAATCATACCCCAATTTAAGCCTAATGAACTTTGAAATTTTAAATTTCTACAAACAACGCCGAAACCTATCAAATCACGTCCGATTGGCCTTAAATTTTGCACACAAGTCATAAATGACATATTTGAGCTATTCCCATTTCCAGAATCAGATTCCGACCTCGATATCAAAAAGTCAACTCCCCGGTCAAACTTCCAAACTTAAATTTCTATTTTAGTCATTTCAAGCCTAATTTAGTAATGGACTTCCAAATAATTTTCTGAACACACTTCTAAGTCCAAAATCACCATACAGAGCTATTGGAATCATCAAAACTCTATTCCGGGGTCGTTTACACATAAGTCAACATCCAATCACTATTTTAACCGAAGCTTTAAATCTTTGAATTTCATTCTTCCAAACTAACTCATAAATGCCTGAAAATCAAAACCGACAATTCACACAAGTCATAATACATATGAAGGTATTCGAGACTTCAAATAGTATAAAGGAGCATAAATGACCAAAACGACCGGTCAGGTCGTTACACTTAACTTATTTCATGTGACGGATAAAATATCCACCTGCAGGGTTTACACATGAAAACTTATAAGCTTTCATAAAGGTGTATTATCAATCTCTAGACCGATACATGGATTCTATCAACTAACTATTACTTTGCCAATGTATATCATCATTGTCCAATTTACCAGGCATATTGACCCACGAAAGGATCTCGCCTTTTAATAAATCAAAACAATAATATACACAGCTAATAAAAATTATGTCAAGATTAAGAGTATAAGTACATTTAATAGCTAGAGAATTTATTTTATTAAGTCAGTATAAAATACTTATCTCTACTTGGTCCGTTCAATACATACAAAATGTATTAGCACAAGAAGTTGGAATTAAACCATTCCCATAATCAAGATAAATTATATTTAATCTTGTATTACAATCATTCGTGATGGTTTGTCCAATTCCATTATTAGATTGTGAACATGATCTTTACTTATAAGAACTGATGATTTAATCTTTCGTGTATAAGCTAAACTCTATACACTAAATCATCTACTATATAAGTAAAGGACACAAGCTAATATATGATCTATTTAAAACTTTATTAAAATTGAATAAATAATTGTTCTATAATAAATATTATATCCAAACTAAAATCTATGGTTAATATTATATATCCCAACAATAAATAAATATAGATATAGATAGATAGATATAGATAATAAGCGAACTTTAATAACAACACTTAAAATTAACTCTCCGCATTTCCACTCGTGAATGACGGCTGATAATTTAGACATAACTCTCCACTAGGTAGTTCTTTTTAACCATATATAAAATTAATTCTAAAATGACCAAAATTTAAGGGCGCGCTATTTCCCGCGAGAAAAGTTTCGCATATTATTTCAACTGCTAGGGTTTCGAGGCAAAGATTTATCATTTTCCCCTGATTCAAACATTTCTAGACTCTTCATATCACCATTCACAAGGGGAAACTCATCAGCTTCGAAATCTAACAGGTAATTCGCTCTCGTTTCTAATTTGTATATCTATTCCCTTTGTGATTTCATCATACGAATTTTGCTATACGAACTGTAATAAGTAGCTAATATCGTCGTCTGAGCTTCAGTTTTCAGCCCTACGATTGAATGTTAACTGTATATGTGAGTTGAATTTCGGAGTAGTGTTGTTCAGTGAATGTACGTAGGTGCGATCTATTTTTTTTTCCTTTCTCTTTTGCTGCTTTTGGGGAATTAGGATTTGGGATGATTAACTATAAAATGTGTTTTATAGCTTGGTTGGCTTTTTAGTTAGTGGTAAAAGAGAAAGTGATGAAAATTGTTAAAAGAAGCAAAGAAAAATTTGTTTACTTTAGCTCTTTACTGCTTACCGAAAGATAAGAAGAATTGAGGACGTTTTGTTAAAGGTCGTTAAAATTTGTAATCTAACAGGGACATCTTGTCTTGTTTGTGACTTCTAATGATATTTACCATAAAGCCTAAGAAGGACCCGTCGTGAGGGGTTGGGGGAGTGGGGTGTTGCTTGCTTGATAGGTGGGTGGTCAGGTCTATTACCGCCTATGAGTTATCTTGTGGAGTTGGGAGCTTTGACAGGAGCTCTAGAAGATGGTAGTGATAGCACAGAGGCTGTGCTCCTGGAGAAAAAAGTGATTAACATTATCAATGAAGGAAATATAAAGGTCACGAACTTGTCTCAGGAAAGGAGGAAAGAACTAAATCACAAAATTAAACTTTGTAAAATTTTCTTTTGCATTAGCATCATGGGAATTAAGTAGATAAATTTAATTTTCCTGGCTTTGAGTGCAGTAGTAAACACAGGACGAAGTGCTGAAAGGACAGCTCATGTGCTATGTATTGTTAAAGTGCTTGCCTTAACATAAAAGAAAAAACAAGCTGCACAGTAAAATAAGATAAAACTTATTTTGTCTTGCATAATTAATAGTCTAAGTACTTGAATCGGAGTAATGTTGAAGGATGAGAATCAAATTCAGATGTGTTGATAAATTTTTGTCAAGATTAGGTTTGTTTCTTTAAATGGTTTTCAAAATCTTTTGTGTTTTTATCTTTTTATAAGCATAATGAATACATGAAGTTCATGACCTAAAGCTGTCTTGAAAAGAGATCTTCAGTAAGGGAGAAGGTGAATAAGGTTAAAGGTCTGGTTCTCCTCCTCGTTCTATTGGTTTAGTTAGTTTATTTGATTTTCCCTTCCTTCTTTTTGTTTCGATCTCCCTCATGTTTTACCCATCTTGAATATGGCTTTCCTTTTCTTTTGCCTCTTCATCTTATATCCCCATCTTCCCTCTTAATTCTGGGCTTTTTTCACTTCTGTCTATATCTTTGTCTTGATTCATCTTTCCTTAACTGTTTCTTCTTTATTGAATTTTGTATTACTTTTTGGGTTGAATCTTCTTGTAGGACACTTTGGGTTTGCAAAACTTCAACTATTTTTCTCTTATCTGAATTGGTGCTTTTATATTTGCTATGCTTTCATGACCCCCGCCTCACTCCAACAAAAAAAGAACTTGGGTCATTGCATTGTTGCGTAGCAATAGTTCTACTAATAGAAGTATTGATAGCTTAGACTGAATAGTGCAGTCAAATGCAATTGTTGTTTCTAAGCTGAATGAACGAATGAACATGCTACTGTGTGTAATTATGGATAGAAATGGTTGAAAACATAGTTTTAATCTGCCAAAACTCAACCTTGTTCGTTCAACTCATTTCCCAATTTTCCTTTTGCCTTTTAGAGGTATGGATACATCAAATCCTGCCGTCTTTGTCAATGCTGAGCTCCTCCGCTCGTATGTGGGAAGGAAGGTTCGAGCTGTGATTCAGGTTATGCGCTCTGATGGTGGTACAGTGATTGGGAGATCTACAGATGAGCAGCAGATAGCTGTGAAAGGCAATCCCCCTGGTCCTCTTACGACATTTGTTGAGGTCATAGGTATCGCTGACAGTAACCAATCTATCCGTGCTGAAATATGGTCCAATTTTGGGGACACTCTAGGTATCACTTCAAATCATTCACATTAATAATTTTGATAATGTTTTATCTCGCAATGTCTTTAGGTGGTGGAATCTTTATGATTGCTTTCTTTGTTTGCTTTGTGTTGGTTCTGCACTTGCTTTAAAGTCATTAACTACAAATGTTCTCTAGCTTTTTACCTGCAAAAATATGCTGAAAGAAAAGCCGCTTAAAGTTACTTTCTTCTAGATTTTCTTTCCTCGCTAAGATTACATCCAAAAAGCTCCTTTGAATTATTAGGAGTATTTTAAATCATATCTTGGTTGGAATTATTGTCAGCTCTCTATTGGATTGTGCAACAGGGATCTATAAACAGATTACTAATATATCTGGTTGTTGAGTATACACTTGTCCGTGAACTTGGTCATCTTTAAATCCTTACGAGTTTGCAAAGGGATCTTTGCGTAGGTATCTAAGCTCCTCATCCCCTCCTTGGAGAACAACTAGATAAAGCTTTTAGGAATAACTTTGTTCTTTTCGTCGAAAATGGAAATCAAGTCACCGATGATTTAATTTGATTAAATTGGAAGTGCAAATGAGTATTGATACTAGTCTTACCCATCTTCATGGATTCATATTGCTACATCTTATTTGCTTGCTATTACTCAGAAATTTCAAAGGAATAAATTCTGACATGCCTCTTTTCCGTATTTGCAGATACACATAGCTATAACCGTGTTTGCTTGCTGGCAAATGGTGATTATAAACACTTGTTCATATGAGGAGTCGAAATTGACATGATCTAGTGGATCCTAAGAAGTGATCCAACTCTACTTTTATACATGATGTCTGTGAATACTTGTTTCGAAGTATGTTGTTTAGTTTGGGATGCTTTGTTATGTTCTGGTATATGTTTTTCAGAGTGAACCTGCTGGAATCCAGAACTTCTGTTACTTGCATTACATTTTGGCTTTTGCTAGGTAATGTTAGCTTTTTGCTGCTTTGCAACTTCATGTATTGATAGTTGAGTGTGGACAACCTTGTATTCCTCTAAGAATGCTTTTTAGGTTTTTTTTTTTGGGTGGGTGGGGGCTCAGTAAATGGCAAGTATTTTCCAAAATTATATTCTTATCTAGGAGTTGACTCTTACGCACTCTGTTTGCAACTTGAAGATTATAATGGAAAAGAAATAGTTCAAAGGAAGTTGGATTCTTTATGATGTCGGATATTGGATTCTGGTAAAAATCACTTCCTATTTCTTGGACTGTAATTTGGACAGAAAAAATGGAAAACAAATCCTGGGGAGATATCAACGGGGGATTTGTAGCCGTATTCTATATTTGTGCCACCTTTTAATCTGTATCTTATTTTTAAAAATTATTGATTTGGTAACCAGCTGACAAAAAATCCGTAATAATATGATAATTGCACCCCTGACAAAAGATATAAAACCTGTATCACGCATTAATTGCGTGATTTGCAATCTCATTCGTGAAAAAAGATTTTCTCCTCTCCTCTTGGCAGCTTTATCAAAAAACCAAAAATTTGTCTAAATTCATCTTTAGAATCACACTTGCATGAAGTTGTTTCACGTTGAAACTAAAACTTCATGCTAATATAGCATGAAGTTGTTTCACGTTGAAGCTAAAACTTCATGCTGATGCATGCTGAAATTATTTATCCTGTAGTCTACAGTTTTGTCATGAGTTTTATCCGAAACTTCAGTCTAAACATGCTGAAATTATTTAGTTCGTTTGCTAAAACTTCAGCCTAAACATGCTTAAGTTATTTAGTTCATTTGCTAAAACTTCAGACTAAACATGCTTAAGTTTTTTAGTTCATTTGCTAAAACTTCAAACTAAACATGCTTAAGTTTTTTAGTACATTTGCTAAAACTTCAGACTAAACATGCGTAAGTTTTTTTAGTTCATTTGCTAAAACTTCAGACTAAACACGCGTAAGTTATTTAGTTAATTTGTTAAAACTTCAGACTAAACATGTTTATGTTATTTAGTTTATTTGCTAAAATTTCAGACTAAATATGCTTAAGTTTTTTAATTTATTTGCTAAAATTTCAGACTAAACGTGCTTAAGTTTTTGTCTTGCAGTATGTAATTTTCTAATGAGTTTTTTCTAATGCATGCTGAAGTTATTTAGTTCATTTTCTAAAATTTTAGACGAAACATGCTTAAGATTTTTAGTTCATTTGCTAAAATTTAAGACTAAACATGCTTAAGTTTTTTAGTTAATTTGCTAAAACTTCAAACTAAACATGCTTAAGTTTTTTAGTTCATTTGCTAAAACTTCAGACTAAACATGCATAAGTTTTTGTCTTGCAGTATATAATTTTTTAATGATTTTTTGCCAATGTATGCTGAAGTTATTTAGTTCATTTGCTAAAATTTCAGACTAAACATGCTTAAGTTTTTTAGTTCATTTGCTAAAACTACAGACTAGGAGTGGCAAACGGACGGGTCAGGTTGGATATGGTTCGGGTCGAAAACGGGTAATGAAAAAATGGATAAATTATCCGACGCGACCCATATTTAATACGGATAAAAAACGGGTTAACCGACAGATAATATGGGTAACCATATTATCCATGACTTCATGAATATGATCACTTTTGGGAGAATTCCTAGTCTCCCAAACTTGAGGAACCCTCAATTTGAGGTTTTACAAATGTAAAAGTTAAACTCATTAGTTATTCATTTGTTACCCATTGATTATCCATTTTCTAAATGGATAATATGGTTCTTATCCATATTTGACTAATTTTTAAAAAGTTCATTATCCAACCCATTTTTTAGTGGATAAAATGGGTGGTTGACTGTTTTCTTTTAACTATTTTGCCACTCCTACTTCAGACTAAACATGCTTAAGTTATTTAGTTCATTTGCTAAAACTTTAGACTAAACATGCTTAAGTTATTTAGTTCATTTGCTAAAACTTTAGACTAAACATGCTTAAGTTATTTAGTTCATTTGCTAAAACTTTAGACTAAACATGCTTAAGTTATTTAGTTCATTTGCTAAAACTTTAGACTAAACATGCTTAAGTTATTTAGTTCATTTGCTAAAACTTTAGACTAAACATGCTTAAGTTATTTAGTTCATTTGCTAAAACTTTAGACTAAACATGCTTAAGTTATTTAGTTCATTTGCTAAAACTTTAGACTAAACATGCTTAAGTTATTTAGTTCATTTGCTAAAACTTTAGACTAAACATGCTTAAGTTATTTAGTTCATTTGCTAAAACTTTAGACTAAACATGCTTAAGTTATTTAGTTCATTTGCTAAAACTTTAGACTAAACATGCTTAAGTTATTTAGTTCATTTGCTAAAACTTTAGACTAAACATGCTTAAGTTATTTAGTTCATTTGCTAAAATTTCAGACGAAACATGCTTAAGTTTTTTAGTTCATTTGCTAAAAAACTTGACTAAACACGCTTAAGTTATTTAGTTCATTTGCTAAAACTCCATACTAAACATGTTTAAGTTATTTAGTTCATTTGCTAAAATTTCAGACTAAACATACTTAAGTTTTTTAGTTCATTTGCTAAAATTTCAGACTAAACATACTTAAGTTTTTTAGTTCATTTGCTAAAACTTCACACTAAATATGCTTAACTTTTTGTCTTGCAGTATGTAATTTTCTAATGAATTTCTGCTAATGCATGCTGAAGTTATTTAGTTCATTTGCTAAAACTTCATACCGAAGCATGCTAAAGTTTTGTCATGCAGTCTATAGTTTTGTCATGAGTTTTATCCGAAACTTCAGTCTAAACAAGCTGAAGTTTTTTAGTTCATTTGCTAAAATTTCAGACTAAACATGCTTAAGTTTTTGTCTTGCATTATGTAATTTTCTAATTAGTTTTTATTAATGCATGCTGAAATTATTTAGTTCATTTGCTAAAATTTCATACCAAAATATGTTGAAGTTTTGTCCTGCAGTCTACAGTTTTGTCAATAGTCTTTTATTAAAGAAGGGCAAAATCGTTTTTTTAAAATTCTTTTAACAAAAAAAATGAGTACGGATGCAAACAAAAAAATAAAACGGGTATAAATTAAAAAGAGACGACCAAATAGGACGCCTCATGCAATTTTTACGATATCAACGAATAAGGTCCCTTTGGAGATAGGAATTTTATGTTAAATAATCAGAAACCACAGTTTGATTATACCATAGTTTAAACCACAGTTTTATGTTACAAGCCCAAATCCCTCGTACCTGTTTGATTATACCATAGTTTAATGAATTCCTAATCTGAATTCATAGGCTGGCTCGAAGAGGTGAAATTATTTCCTCAACTTAAGGTCTGGCCTAGTTTAGAGGAAAATATCCGTCACTAACATTTGGTTTTTTCATCTGAAAGACGGCGGAAGTGTTATGTTTTTTGTAGGAGTTATAAAAAATGTCAAACTGCTAAATTCAGTTTTAAATTGAACCAATTCAATTCAAATTGCTGAGCGGATGTTCTAATTTGCGTGGTTTAACGTCAATGAAATAGTTGAGATGGTGTTTAAATAAATAAAAGAGTTCACAATTGGAATTGCAGTCACAATTAAAAAACCAAACAAAACTATATTCATTTTCTTAAAAGTTACAAAATTGTACAGTAATATTGTATCCTTTTTTATTGTTTCTACGTATTAGTTTATTTATATTCTTACCGTAATACTTTTATCTTTGAAATTTACAATCTTCGAATCATTGAGAAGGAAAAAAGAAAAATCTTCGAATCGAGTGATTTTAACATTTACAGCGATTGACGAAGAGCTCATGGCCATGGAAGCTCCACGAGGTCACGTACTTCTCTCTTTTTTTGCCATAGTTACACGTACATAACCTCTGAAACCTCCATTTCCACTTCCTCCAAATTGACAGAAAAATTAGCTGAAAACAACAAACAATGGATCACTACAAAATATTAGGGTTAACACGAAGCGCAAGCAAGGAAGATATTAAACAAGCGTTTCGAAAATTGGCAATGGAATTTCACCCCGACAAGCACGCACATTCACCGCAACAGTTAAAGGAAAACGCTACTCTCAAATTCAAGCAAGTTTCCGAAGCGTACGAGACTCTGATCGACGATCGCAAACGCGCCGATTACAATATTCGTCAAAATAGTTACCGGAATTCTGCGAATAATTATTATAGCGGTGGTAATAGTGACAATTATTACCGTAATAGTTATCAGAACAGTTATAGGAATAATTACGGTTATGGATATGGGTATAGTCGGCCTGCAGATGGGGGTTCTGCTAACGTTTTTACCAAATTGGAAACGGTTATGCGGTTCATGACCACGCGGGCGTTTCTCCTCAATGCTGCCTTAGCTGGGTAATTCTCCTTTCCCCTTTGCCCCTTTCCTTTTAATTTTTTTGTGGGGCTTTTATTATTTTTTTCCCCTACTTCCATTTTATATGATACTATTTGATTGATAAAAAAAAGTTGTATTAGTGGTACAAGAACATGAATAAATGTCCTTCAAATCTCAGATAGTTTGAGTTGGCTATATGAATTTTCGATATCCATCATGCTCCATTTGGACCAGAGGCTGATCAAGGATTTTAGTTCTACGGGTTCAACATTTACGGTTTTTAGCAGTGAACCCAATACATTTTTAAAGTTATGGGTTTACCATTTATTGCAATTTTAGTGAATTTTTACACGATTTATATTGCGGACAAAAAGTACTACCATCTAAAAAACTTGTTTCATGCCAATACTGAATGATTTGTCTTTAAGCTCTAGAGGAAGTTGTTGTAATGATTTGTCCTATTGACTGTCCAGCCTTTAGATCCTAAACTTTGTTATTCATGTGAACAACTCGACTCTCTAAGACATCGCCTTGCTCTTTTGTTTTACCTCAATGTTTTTGGTGTGGATAAGTTATTTACCTCAATGTTGACCCGGTTAAGACCTTCTCAGGATATCACTGATATATATTTCTCTACAGTGTATTGTTAGGTGCATCATATGTAGTTGATGCAGGTGGGGAGGCACTATGGAAGATGCAAAATTCTGGAGTATGACTTCTCTTCCTTTTATCCATCACCATTCATACACTTTTCATTAATTGAAACAGCATAGAGATTCAAACTGTGTCATAACGAACCAAAAAAGTGTAGTCCAAGCAAGGTTTACTATTGCGTACACTTTAATATATTTAGTCCTCCTTTTTCTTGCATCAATGGTAGGATTAGATATGGATCTTTAGTTTAACAATGTGACTTGGTTTAGGATACTGTTTGCTCTAGATCTCTTATCTTCTTTTAGATATATTTGACCTTCATTTTTGGTCCATAAGCAATCCGTGAAGCTGGGATTTAAGTTAACGTGAATGATTAATGTATGCCAGTCAGTGGGTATGAAATACCTATTTCCTATTCCTTACATATAAGAAAATGATATAATCCGTTTTCTGTTAAATATGCTTTCTGAAAAGTTTGCCAAGCTGGTAAAAGCTCTGGTTGGTCATAGTTTTGGATTATGTGAATAGTTGGACATTTCAGCTGGCAGTGGACTCCTAACTTTTACAGCATATCTTCTTGCTTTTGTAGTTTTATTGTTTCTGTGTAGATTTATATGACTTGAGTTTCGTCATTCAGTCCTAGAAGTATTTGTTATAGTAAGCAGTAACATGTCGAATAATTTTCCATAACAATCTTCTTTGTGATCTTTGAGTGTAGAAATCGTTTGAAGAAGCAATGGAATCTGTAGAAAAAGCTAAAGCATTTGATGACAAAAGATGAAGAGTTGTGTTGTATAGTTGTTTGCTTTTTGAAATGCTCATGGAAACCCCGCAATCATACCTTCTGAAGTGGAAATAAACTATTGCAATTTGCAAATGGCTGAGCTGTGGTCTTCAATTGCTGTCAAAATTGCTATAACTTTTGGCAGAAATAGAGGGAGAGAGAGTTTGGTAAGGAAGTTGAGCAGCGATGTACCCTTGTATAGAAAAAACAAATCATAGTGGGTTGCATTGCTCTTCTTGTGTTCGTATAATATTATACTACTAACCAAATAAAAGTGTGTACAGAATTCTTTTGATCGGTAAAATGTGTGGATAGATGTCAAATAGTTACAAGTCGACTTGCCTAAAGCATAATGTTTAAGATGTTAAGTTTAGAGTACAATAAAGAGACTTCAACGCCACCAAAACCATGTAGTATACAATATTAATCATAGAAAGTTGGGTACTCAGTTCAAAATCCATTTAGTGGTATTAAAAACTCGATCAGTCTGATTACTTCCTTTTGATAAGAGAGTGGACAAAACTATTTGCGATTCTGCTGCCGTTAGCTTGGCAATCAAAACGTGCAGATAACAATTTCCTTTATTTATAAAAGTGACGTTCGAACAAACTTGGACTCTTTAATTATTCAACCAGATATTTATTATATCTCATCGTTAGGGTAGACAACCATTTCTGGAGCTCTGTCTACAATGGCATATAATAGTTTGTAAAATAGCACCAAAGCCTATGTTTTTCCCCGGAACAATTGTTTACGGATTCAGTTTCCTTTGAATTTCATAAGGACTCCAAGCAGAGGCGGAGCTAGCCTTCGACCGAACCCAATCACTTTTGCTTAAATACTGCATTTGTACTAGAAAATTCATTAAATATGCAAAAATATTTAATCGCGAACCCATTAACTAAGATAAGCTATAGGTTCCGTGGCAAATTAAGAACCCATAAACATCAATGGCTCCGACTCACTACAAGGTTGATGCCACCCAATAGAGTACTACAATTGGATTTCAAATAAAGTTTATCTACATCCAAGGGCACTTCCAATTTGACCTACGAAAGCAAAGTAGCAGCTAATTTGGATGAAATGGAAAAAAATACATTCCGTGTCGTATATAAAACAATACTCCACTACAACTTATCCTTTAGAAGAAAATAATCTTAATCAATCTCATTCCAATAACCGGCAACAGTAGCCCCAGCAAGCTAAATCAAACTAACAATTTCACAAATATGTTATTAGCATTTGGGCGATCAAAAGTTTGAGACAATAAACTCAATAACCTAAACTCTAAGTCTAGCTGAACTCGCCAGCCATGTTATAGAAATTATGCTAAGAGTGAAACTTGGACGGTGCAGTTTTGCTGGAGACACAAGTGGTGAAACCGATTAAGGAAATGGAGCAAGCCAATGCTCACTATTATATCAGATAAAGGTCAATAGCATTATATCAAAATGGCGCCAGTGCAACAATTAAGGATAGAAATTAGAAATCTGAACTAATGCAAATCAGTACTTGAGCAATATGAGGTAGACCTGATAGCGCGAGCATTTAGTATGCAGGGGAAGCCTGTGGGTTACACATGAACACTAGCAGTAAGGTAGGCTGGCATCTGGGTAGAATATTAGCCTGAATAGAGAAGCCAAACATTGCAAGTTATAAGAAGCATACCGAGTGATCAAACCATTTGGGAAGACCAAATTACTAGTTGCCAATAAAAGCCACGCCATTTGTATCTCTTTTCTTTTATTAAGGTGGAATAAAGTCAGTGAAGGCACAGAACTGGGGCATCTAACATAAAACACAAGGTTGGACGTAACTGTTCTAAAATTTTCTAAGCCACTTGACTTCAATCTAAAAAAACCAATACTAAGAAAAATCTCCGCTGGCTAAATAACGAAAGAAGAAGGAAGAGAAATGGAAAGCATGCATTAGTGCAGAGGATTGTTCACAGAACTGGGTTTTCAGTGGAAGGAACCTAAGCTTCAATGACTATTTTCAATGTGCACAGGGGTTTAACTCCATCCACTGAGTCTAGGTTCCTAGGAAACAGATAAAGTTGAAAGAAATAAAAGTGAAGGGAATAATCTTTAGCACCTTAACCAGAATACCTCAAAGAGGCAGCACATTTGTAACCTTGCTCTACTATTTGTTTCATTTGCCCTTGATCTCTCTTCCTTGGCTACCAAAAAAGCATCTGTAAAGAATGCCTCTAGTAACTGCTTAGCGCAAGGATATGATCCCATCCAAATGAGATATTGTCAAGGTCCAAAAACAACAAATTCTTTAACTCGCTGCTTGCCATAAACAGATGCACCAACTTCAGTTTGAGAGACAATAAAGATCAGTTTCAAGTCAGCTGGTGCTGCTTAGGAGACATGGAGCACGAGATGCTGGACTCAGACAGTCCTCCTGCATCTTTATTTACACTGACATAGTCTGACGGTCAGAGTGTGAGAGAAAGAAAGCAGTGTTACCTCTTACCAGCACCAAACTAAACTTGGAGAAGAATTCTCTAATCCACTGCAAAAACTAATCAGAATTCTAAGAGACTGCATATATACTTACAACTACAAATCCATTAAAAATTATGTTGAATCATTATTATTCTGAATCGTCGAATCCAGATATAGTACAACTGGTCTTTAGTTTTATGTGGCAGTCGATTCCCTTTCTATTCGGATGTATGCTTAAAATCCAAGAGGAATAACATTAAGTAGAATCTTACGCATTCAAGAGGTTTGGGTCAAACCCAAAATATCAGTAAGTAGCTTGTTACCAGTAGAACTGCAAATAAGCAATAGAACTACTTACAGCAATAGTCGATACATAGCTAGTTACATAAGTTTGTCGAATCATAAAGTATGCTACACATCAAGTGTATGGAATACGGAATACCCCTTTTGGCTCATGGCCAAATGAGATGAATATAATATTCTTAACATCATTAGGTGAAACGTGAAACAGAATCGGTTAGAATCAATAGAGGGACAACCTCAATATCCTTGCAATTTACAGATAGATCAGAACAAAATATAGCTGGAGTTGTCCCTTCCTATTCAGAATCTTGAAACAAGGGCATGGGTACCCTAAGCAATTAGCTTTCTTTTAAATCAAAATGTATGTCTCATAACATATCCTGTACTTTTCTAATCTCCTCCATAAATCAGGGGTCAAAACATCAAAAGATTCGTCGAAGTCCCAACAACAAATGGTTCCATCAACAACCTCGTCAAGAAGTAAAAGATAACCCCCAAGGCAATGGATATAGGGAGCGCTGGCAACGCGTGCCTACACACAGCTAACAGTATAAGTGTGCAACCTAACCCACTTATAATAGCAAGATAACAAGCATAAACAGTCATCAAATCATACATTGCAGCTCTACCCACCAACACACTATAGAAAACAAAGTCTCCTAAACCAAGCTTTATCCCCCTCCCTCTCTCCTCCTCTTCCTCCATTTCCCTCTCTCTCTCCCTCCCCATAACCCGACCCCGATTACTCTCATTACTACTTTCCCTTATCTCTTGATTCGCCACGTGCCCATCGCTTATCAATGGTGACGTCTCCCCCTCAATTTCAACATCTCTAACACCACCAATCTCCCCATTTTCGCTCCCATTCTGAGCCACATTTTCGCCACTAGACATAACTCCAAGCTCAATTGAATCCCCATCTGAAAACCCAGCTAACAAAAGCCCTAAGTTAGGCCCTCTATTCCCTGATCTTGACCCCACATTGGGTCGGGCTTCATACACCAAAGCCGGCAACTCTTCATCCCTACTAGAAGCTAACTCCACCAATATCTTCAACGGCCCCCCGGGGGCTAAAACCGCAGCCAAATCATATAAAGCAAGTGCAACAAGCACAACCCAAGTAGTCCATTCAGGTAATTTAGTAAACCAAGCTGCAACAATAATCCCTAAAGCCACCATATACATTTGATTAAGCAAAATCGGAACCCCTTGTGAAAAGACCGAAATAACCCCAACAATGGTGAAATTAAAAAGCAGAAGTACAAAAGTAAACGAATCAATCGGGATATTGAAATGTTGAATTAGTGAAAGACAAATTGACCCACCCATTGAACCCAAAACGAAGAACGCCGAAAAACGGATGTAATATTTGAGGAAATTAGTGAAACGGTAGTAATAGAGGATTACGAGGAGAAATGTAACGAGAGTTATGAGGAGTACGAAGACGAGTGCATTAAGGAGAGCGCCTTCGAGTTTAGTAGAAGTGGTGTCGGTGGGTGATTCGAGGTATACTAGGTTAGCAGCTGTACGGAGGACTTGTTGATCGGAAGAGGAAATTGAGGAAAGAGAGTAGACGATGAGAACTACGAGGAACATGCAAATGGAGACCGGTGACATTACTCCGATGATTTCAGTTCCGATCGTTTCTAATATGCTGCCGCCGTCCATTTTTTGGGGTCGCCGGCCGGTGGAGGGTGAATGGCAGAAAAAGGAGTGGTGAAGTAGTTGCGGAGGAAAATGGTAAAGGGTAGAAAGGGAATGACGTTTTTGAGAATTTTTTTGTGCACAACTTCTTTTTCTAAGTTTGGAAATTTGGTCTCTTTGGATTGGAAAAGCTTTTAAGGGAAAAAAGGAGAATTTTCTTTTTATTTTCTTTCTTTAAGTACCTAGTTAAATTTAATTTAATTAAACATGAAATTTGAAAATATCTTAAATTTTGGCCTTTTTTTGCTATTGCGCAATCTTTCAATGTGTTTGGTTCATTCATGAAAAATAGAATTGAGAGCAATTTGTATCGCAACCTTAGTGTCACAATAAAGGTCTCTAATTGTTTTCATTTAATGTTGATATAGGTTTTAGACACACTTAGTGTCTGTTTGAAAAGTCATCCGGTAATTAAAATTGGTATAATTATTGGGGTAATAATTACACAACATAGTATTACACAATATAGTAATTACGACGATCTGTCTGTTTGTCATAACGTAATTATAATATAATTACAAGTATATTGTTTGGTTGCACAAGTGTAATTACACAATTAGATTAAATTTTAAATGAAGTACTTATTAAAATTTAAAAATTAATATAATAAATATATGCATAAATTATTTTTTACAAGTATAAATAATATTAGATTTGGTATTTAAGATGCATATCTTTTCTTGAATGTGTATTAATTATTGATCATATATTTATAACTAATATTATAAAAATAATTGATATATATTTTCTAAATTAATAATAATTATTTTAATTAATTATAAAAACTAAAAACATAGGTTTTGTACGAACATTATGGAATGCATATGTTGATCAAATAATTTAATATTTATAAATATAATATCATAATATTATTCAAATATTTGACAAAACTATTCTATTAATTCTAACTAAAAAATGAATAACGTGCAATGTGAAATAACAAGCCAATACTATTAAAATAAGTAAATTAGAACCATAAGTATTACACAATTGAAAAATCCAAAAAAAAAATAGTTTAGCATATATCAAATTCCAACATAAAAGAATATGTCCTAATACAACTTAAAATTAGGAAACATACTAAGTTTCAATACAGCTTAAGATTAGAAAACATAAAATATACAAGCAATTACATAGATTCACAAGAAGTAAAGGTAGAGAAATAAAAGATAAATAATATACAAAGAAAATTATATTTTAAGATTAAAAAAAAGAAATTAAAAAGTAAAATAAAATTAAAATTTAAAATAATGGAAATAAAAAGTTATACCGAAAAATGAATTAAAATAAAAAGGAAAAGAAAGGAAATTAAAACGTAACCTTGTAATTACATAGTTAATTACCATCAATTCTCACCTCCCATTGAGAATTGGAGAGTGTAATTACACATCTCCAATTACACTCAACTACATGCTAGCCAAGTAATTACTTGGCCAAACAAATATGTCAAACTCTGTAATTACACCCAATTACACCAAAATCTAATTCTCAAGTGACTTTCCAAACACGCTCTTAGTGAAATGTTTGGTGTATAAAAGGTTTTTAATAAATAAAGTGTGTAATAGAATTATCATAAGTTACGAGTAAATTATATTAAGCTGGCATGATATAATATATTATTGGTGTATTAAATTAGATAAAACAATACTCCACCATATTTTATACCATAAATCCTCCAATCAAACGAGTTCTTATATTTTTGCTATACATTGACAAAATATCATCAATTCAGGTCCCAAAAATGATCGTTTCTGAAGTGAACTATTGTTTACCCTCAAAATCGGATAACAATTAAATTTATAAGTGGTTTTAAGGATACGCGGATTAATTTAATACAAAACGATAAATTGGATTAAAACGAACAAATAGAAATACAATAAATTCAAACCACGTGGGGAAAATGTCTTCAGCCTTAGTGAACTATTTGCCCTCGATCCGGGCTCACAATGGTCAATATTGATGCATGAAAGAAAAGCCTAGAATAACAGTGAATATAATAGTATATTTCTTTGGAATGTGTGTCACAACGTGCTTAATAATTATAAAACCTCCCTTTATATCGTAGGGGAATCCTACTCTAAGTATAACTCTATAAAAGGTACAAAAAATCTTATGTTTAATTGATTGTTGGTTCTACATTGATACGTGCCGAGATCAACGCCGTGATATTTAACTGGTCACGGATATTACGACCTCTTGTCGGCCGTGCTTGATTTCCCAACAACGCTCTCCGAAGTTCTTCATGTTTTATGTCGATCTCGAATCATGACCCCGATATTATCGAGGGTCGATGGCCGATCCTCCGTACTCTGACTCGAGGATATCCTTGCTTCGATTCCGATCTTTCGTAATCATATCTCGAGCTCGTTTTACCTTGTTAGAAAATGGAGTGTATCATGAGCCCGATTTTTATCCGTATACAGATAGTCCCCTCGTTTCTCAGAAAGTAAGTTGATGAGAAACAACATGAGCGTCCTGATTCCTTCTTCGATACACCGTGACTTAAACGATAAAAATCTGAAATGTCTCGTCAGTCATGTCATATTGGCATTAAATGCATGTCAGTCGTCGGTCAGTTGTCCCTGGAGGCGAAGCGTCATGGAACCACTATAAATAACCCATCTTTCGTTCGTTTTTTACTTTACATTAAACCGTTTACCCTCGTACCCTCATGATTTCACTACTCTCTTTCATGTTCTAGCATTTTTACCTCCGGTATTCGAGATTCCTTTGAAATCTTTACTTAACATCCATTCAAGCCAACACTTATGAGCCTCCAGTTTTCAACCCTTTTCCATATTCTTCAAGCTTCCTCTTAGAACAATAGTAAAAACCTCAAAATCTCCAAAAGATTACTTTTATCTCCCAACTGACTGCCGGAACCAATGAGACCATTTCCGATGTGGTCGGCCTCGCGAGATCCGCTGCTAACATGGCCATCGACGAACCAGCTCCCGAACCTCCCTTGAAGATGTTCATTCTCGGGGGTTGTTCGATTGCCGATGACTTCAAGGTCGAGAAACCATCATCGATGCAGGGTCGGTGCGAGGAGGCATCTAGGTATATTTGCTCGATCACCAAAAATAATCTCATCTTAGTCCGAAAGGAATGTAACTGGGCTGAAAAAGACATAGTGGTCCCCGACCTTGAGGAGGCCAATACTACTCACGTTGAGGGATACCTAAGTGTCTACACTTATCCCTTTACGCTGGGCCCGGTGGATCCGCTCATCATAAACTTCTGCAAGAGGTACGATGTATGTCTCGGCCAAATTCACCCTTCACTATGGAGGATCATGATCCTCCTCCGATTTTTTGTAAATAAAATCGATTCGTGCACCTTCACCATTAATCATCTACTCCGTTTATACAGTCCCCGAATCTTCCGAGAGGGACTGATAAAGCTTGTTCGTCGGGACAGCAAAGCCCCATTTTCAAGCACCGATGAGGATCGGGATCGAGGCTAGCAGGGTCATTTTGTCCGGGTAAGGACCTCAGATTTGATCCCGGCCGAGTTCAGGCCATTTCCCGAGAGGTGGAATTCATCACGTAAATAAAAACTTTCCTTCGAATGTTGATTCTGTGTTCATCCCTATTTTTCTCATTGGTATCTGTGGTGGTACAGCTGTTGCCGGAGTCCCAAATATTGTTCCTCGACTTAAGGAGTAGGTCAAAGGTATCGCCTCACAGATGCCCTACTCCGAGCGCTCGTGGCGCAAACTCTCGAAGGGTCGTTGGGAGGTCCGTTCTCATGGTAAGATTCCTTCCCTGAATAGGTTGAGTTAGGCTTCTTCTCTTAGCATTACGTTCTTATTATTTTTTCTTTACCATTCTTTTGCAGGTCTGCCTAAGACCGTCGAGCTTAGGCCCTCAGATGGGGACGAGGACTTACCTGCTGATTCTTCCGCTTTGGGACATCCCAGAGCCATAACAGGGGATAAGAAAAGAAAAAAGGCCCCAAGTTCACCGAGCTCGGAGAAAAACAAACGAGAATGAGGTTGGTTCGTAAGCCAAAGGAAACCTCCAGCTCCCGAGTGCTTGACTCAGAATCACTCATTCGACCTATAGACGAGCCCGAGGAGGACAAAATCTTCATAGCCCATGTGTCATCTGTCCCACAGTAACGGGTGGCAGTCGAGGGGGAAACAACTGAAGTTGATCCCCCTCAAGTTTATGAGGTTGATGCCGAGGTAAGGACTGAGGATTCGCGAGATGTCAGGCCTTCCCCGTCCGACATTATAGATATTTCGGGATCACCTTCGTTCACGGGATAAATGTTTGATGAAGCCCGAACGATTAAGGAGTGATCCCATGAGGAGGCCCATGGAGCGGATGATCCCCTCCGAGGCTTTTTTTACGGTATAGACTCATCCGTCCTGGAGGATTTTACCAGTTTGGATGACTTAGAGGTACCAAGAAAAAGTAAAACTTCGGAGGCTGGTGGGTCGAGCTCGAGCCCAAAATTAACCAACCGATTTCTTGCTCCGAGCACGGATCCTAGTCTGAAGCGGACCGTCGTTATCACCGTTCCAGAGGATGCCCTAATCCTTTCCAACCCTGTAGGGATAGCCAGTTACCTCTTGTGTTTGGTGACCGAAGAAGACCAAGCCAAAATGAATGAGGTAGACGCGCCATGCCTTTTCAATAAAGCACAACATGCATTGAACCGAGTAATTCTTGATAATTCTTGATTATTCTAATATCTCTTTTGATATTTGAACTAATTTTTGATAATTATAATATCTCTTCTTCGTATACGCAGGCCTCAGTGCTTCACCACGAAATCTTACTCTGGTAGCGGGAAGAGCTGAGCCAACTCGAGGCCGAAGTCAAAGAGCTTGCTCAGAAAAGAGGTATGTATAAGCTTCTCAGTGAGCAACGTGAAGGAGAAGTCAAGAGCCTCCGAGCCAAGCTAGACGCGGATCAGAAGGAACATGCTGACCTGTTAAAACAGGTAAAAATCTTTGAAGTTAGTGATGATGAGGTAGACACGGTGTCTAACGCTCAGAATCCTCGAGCAGAAGATTGATCGGGTTGACCAGCTCCGAGCTGAGATGGATGAAGTAAAGGCCATGGCCGAGGAGTGAAAAGGAAAAATGGACCAATTGGCTTCGGAAAAGGAGACTTCACGGGAGTAGTTAGCCTCGGCGGGGGCCCAACTTCGATCGATGAAGGAGAATGTTAAGATCCGATCCCGAGATATCTAAAACCTCCAGTCTTAACTCGGCTCGACCATTGGCACCCGATATACCCTTGTCAAGGAGTTCGAAGCAGCCAAGTCAGAGGCGAAAATGACTAGGGCCGACGCTAAAGAGATGGTGGGCAAGTACAAAGCCGATGGTGAGGCAGTTCAGGAACGTCTAAAGGCCATAGTCGAATATGTGAAGTGGCAATCCCAGAGGGAGGCTCTCGAGAAGGTTCATAGTCGGGGGTTTGATTTATCAGCTGAGCTTGAAAATATTAAGAGGCTCGAGGTCAAGGCCAAGAAGCTGGCATACCCCGAGGATGAGGAAGATTCAGAGGGTTCGAGCGGATCTGAGGATGAGGATGGCCCCGATGGCCCTGGTGGCGAGGCAGGCTCTGGCGAGGATCAGGCTTCTTAGGTGCCTTGTAGATTTCGTTTTTCTACTTTTGAATTTTGTTGAGGTTGTTTGGTCTTTGTAAACAATTATGTATATATATATATAAAGGTTTTTTTTTGTTCGGAAAATTTCAGGATTGATTCTTTTTTTTCTTTTTCTTTTATGGTTGCAAAGATTTCGGATGCCTTAGCATGTAATAATTAGGTCATGTGTTCGAACAATGTTCATTCTTGATTTTATTTTGCTTAAGACTCGTCGGGACTTGGTATGACCGAAAGCTTTCCCTGAGGTGTTTACTTAGAAGTTTTTATAATTTTGCCAAGGGTATCCTTCAAATCGGTTTACAAATTTTGAAGGCCTTATGTTTTGGATACGGATCTCGGACGTCTCCGAGTCGTTCTAGGATGGCCGTAGCCTTTTAAGTTCGGGTGTTACCCAATGGGCTTATTACCCCGAGGCTTCGTAGCCCGAGCTGTCCGGGCTTACCCATGACGATAGTTTCCGAGCGGGGGTGATCTCTTGGATTCGGACGGAGGTAGACCTTGGGCCTGATGTCCTTAAGGTACAAAATTCAGTAGTTCTTAAGAGACAAAATATGTATCTGGAAGGTAGAAATTTTCTTTTATTTTTCTGCAACATACAAGATTACGAATATGTACAAGTTTCATGTTG
Source organism: Nicotiana otophora (assembly GCA_000715115.1). Taxonomy (NCBI): domain Eukaryota; kingdom Viridiplantae; phylum Streptophyta; class Magnoliopsida; order Solanales; family Solanaceae; genus Nicotiana; species Nicotiana otophora. The sequence continues at coordinate 1,544 of AWOL01S0027864.1, read as the reverse complement.
TGGATTAAGTGGTCTATGTCGGCACGGTTCATTTGACCGTTTGGACCTTACAACAAATCCTATCCATCAAGCCCAGACTTGTTTGAGTATGAAGTTTCCTTCCTTGCTAAAATAATTACCCGAGTGTGATGGCCTCCAGTATTCGAGGCTGGTCTTCGAGAGGGCTCGGATACTGTTGATGTGAACCTTGACTCCGATTCATAGTCGGTCTTCAATTCTAAGTTAGCACGATCCACTGTTGCCTCTTTAAAAACCTTGCCGAAAAACCCATTTGGGAAAAAACTAGTTCAAGGGGAAAAAGAGGTCAACGCGTGCTTTGAGGCCTAATAGTTGCATCATTCCTTGGTCGTATACCTGTTAATCAAGCCAGACTGACCCGTTTACAGCCCGGGTCAGCCCGGTACTGTAGCGTGGGGGGCAGGCTGGGATGGGTTGGGCGGGGAGCGGGTTTCAAACGAACAGTTTTTTGATACCGTTGCACCGAAACCCGCTAAACATGTTAACCCGTTAACGGGTTATTAACGGGCTACAGCGCGGTTCAGCCCGTTTTTTAATGTGTTTTTAAAAAAAATATATTTTTTCTAAGATAGCTAGTGGGAATATTGTGGCTTACTATTTCGCTTTTCAGTGCATGCCCTATTTACTAGCTATCACTTTTGCTTTGCATCTTTCTTCTATATTTCATGGTATTCCTATTTTTCTTATGACTATTGTGGTGATACTAATATTGTCTCCCTTTGTTTTGCATCTTTCTTCTGAATTTTATGGTGTTCCTATTTATCCTATGATTGTTGTTGTGATACTAATATTGTCTCTCTTTTTATCCTTTTGTCTTTTTGTTTTTTGAGCCGAGGGTCTTTCGGAAACAGCCTCTTTACTCCTTCGGGGTAGGGGTAAGGTCTGCGTACACACTACCCTCCCCAGACCCCATTAGTGAGATTTTACTGGTTTATTTTTTTTTAATGGACCAACTGAAACTCCTGATATTGACACTTGTATTTCTGATCTACACAAACATTTAGAAACATTATATAATTATTATGCTAATATTGTTGATGCTTCTTCTACTGTAGATGCAAATATTCATTCAAGTTCAGTTTCAACATCTGGGACCAGTGCTTTGGATGATAATGATGGTGTTGAAGATTATTTGTTTTGGTCTACACTAGGGGAGCATCAACAAACCAGTAACAGGAACATTGATGAACTTCAATTCTACTTGCAAAAGTCAGCAGAGCCCCGCACAAAAGAATTTCTACCACTGGTGTCACGACCCAACTGGAGGGTCATGACTAGCACCCAGGCCATACTTGCCGAGCACCAATGTACATTTTATCTAACCTTCCTTATTATCTTTAAGGGCCGACAAGATCAATATAAATGGTAGACATGGATCATGAACATCCAACAATGAAATATAATGTCATGAACATACATAACATAGGACGACAAGACTGTTAAGAAACTATATATAAGGTACAAGCTACCGTGCTGCCATGAAAGACTATACAACAAAACTCAACCGACAAGGCATTCCAAACCAT